>JABUQX010084031.1:0-52732 GCA_015478945.1 Trachelipus rathkii | reverse complement strand
CGATGGCTGCTGGATCGTTACCTCAATTTGGGTGTTAGCCGTTTTCGCATTTAATCGTAACGCGTTTTTCGATGCGCCGCTTCAGTGGTAGGAGAATTGTTATATAGTTTAAATAAAGGCATTAACTAAATACTCCATCGTTATGAAAAAATATTAACTACAAAATCGTCAAAAAATTATTATCAAAACTGTTATAGTATTGGCACTGATAAAATATACTTATTTTTGTATATATATTACAGGGTCCTGACTCTTGCATTATAATTTTTATTATTTTGTTTCCCACACCATGATTTCTTAGTATAACCTTATTATTACTTACCATACCACCTCTCTCATTCTAAGCCAAAATAATAAATTCTTGATAAAATGAAATTTCGCACAGTTCTAGCATCAGAAAACCCTATGGGAATATTCTAAGTACGAATTGTGGCTTTTTCACATCAGCTTTGATCTCTTTTATTCTTTCATTATGTTTTTAGAGTCTATGCTGAGATTTTCAATAAAATCTGTTTAGAAATTTTTTTAAAAATAATTATTTTTTTCTAAATTTAGTGGACCAATTACTTCCCTGCACTGACCTGTTAACACCCTGACCTTTACATAGTAGTCTATTACTTAACTAGCGTCATCATAATCTTACTGATTTTTGAATGTAAAATTTTAATTACTGTGCATTTGGCATTTAGCAGCTTCTAGGAACAAAGATCGATTAATTTATTTAAAAAAATATTGATTTTTTAGGAATCTGTGAACTCAATAATTAGGATACCTAATTGCGAGATTTAAAAAAAAAAAAAGCCATTTAAATACATAGCTTCAGCCTTAAAAGTAGCTTGATGAGTCATGTGGGGATGATGAAATGCCTTTCTGTTATTCAATGCCAAATAGTATCCAGAAAACAGAGTACTGAATATTTGGCAGAAAGGCCAAATTCTTACCCAATATTCGGTGCACCCCTAGACACAATTTTTAAGTCTAATTAGCTAATATATTTTGAGACTAGATATACAGCAATGTAGATCCATACAGGTTAGCGAAAGGTTCCTGTCAAATTTGATTCATAAAGACCGCAGCAGGCATTAGCTTTAGGTAATACTTAATTCGCTTTCAATCGCACATTTCTATTCTATTGAAACTATAAACAAAATTTACAGAAATTATTAGAATAAACTAAATACCTAGGGAAAACAATTTTTGTACAAAAAATAATAAAAACAATTATAAATATATACTACAAAAAGTATACTCCGCTTATTTATTTATATATGGTCGTGACATGGCCTTAACATTAGCCCCACTTAACAAATATTTTTGGTTTAAAAAATAGAAAAGCAAATACACAGCTACTGAGATTATTTATATTATAGCCATCGTAAAATAAAATATTGTAACGTTAAGTGATTATTCAAATTCACAAACATTTCATTTATTTGAGGTAGCATATGACATTTAATATAAACTTAATGTAAATGTAACAATGTAAATACAATTTAATGTAACTTAATGTAAATGTAACAATGTAAATACAATTTAATGTAACTTAATTGCAATGTAACAATGTAAAAGCTATGTTAACTATAAATGGATTTACTCAATATTACAAAATTACCCATAATCCATGCTATCAAGAGAGAGACTAATTTCATTAAAAAATCATTAGCTTTTGTAAAAGGATTAGCATTTCTTTGAAACAACTGTTTAAGCAAAAAGATTGAAAATATTATTATAAATGCTGTATTATTTGTTATGAATTATTTATAACCTGAAATATTCAAAATATTACTAAGAAAAAAAATCTACTCACGTATCCGTTGCAGAGCATAGGTAATTTATAAATCTATGCATCTGAATTAAGGAAACTGCAATGGCAATAAGTCCCCAGGCTATGCCAATGTCACAGTAGGCCTGAGAACTCCAAATAAAGTGTATCAGGTCTTCTTCAACTCCACATATGTCACAGTTGATTTCGCCATTTGAGAACCTGTTCCTCCATTTTAGGCTCAAAGTATTGAATCTGGCCCTGAAAAGTATCACCGAGTAGAAGGAGTTGTCGTAATCTGAGCTTTCTTCAATTTCCATTTTCCATTTTCGGTACATTTGTAGACTATCTTTGCTTCCTATCTCTTCTTTCCATTGACATAGGTCCCAAGCTTTTACTTTTTTAGCGATCTCTTTCTTGTCTAGCCTTTCTAGTGCTACTATGTCCATCATAACTTTGTCCATGTAGCCAAGTGCAGTCTTCAACCATTTTTTTCTCTTCTGCTTTCATTTTTTCAAGTATGTGCTTTAAGACTTCTTTTTTTCCTTCTGATATTGATTTCATAAATTTTAACGTTAGTTATTATTCTTCCCTGCATTGATGACGCTCCAATCTCTCCTCTGAGTTTAATTTGGGGTATACCTAGTCCCTCCTAGTATCTTGGTATACTGTGTTTTCAATTGTTTGTAACTTGTCTATTTCTTGTTTACTGAAGCACATTACATTGGATCCATATAAAATTGCTGGGAGTGCCACATTTTTTCAGTATGTTTTCCCTATAAGCAGCTTGTTGCAGCTCTTCTCAATGACTGAACCTGTTTGGCTAGCCAAGGTGTGTGCCTTATTTATGAGATGCATCTTCTGAGCCTTAAACATATTTTTTTCATTGTTAATATATAAGCCTAGGTATTTTATTTTGTCCACCACTTTGATTTCTTCAATCTCCATTGGTGGTTGTTCCATATTAAAAATCAATACATTGCTTTTCTCTTTGTTTATTTCTAGACCACATTCCCACTTATCTGTAGTAATGTCCTAATGTTCGCAGCTTCATCGTTTACTGATTCTGCTAAGATCAGGCCATCATCAGCGAAGAATACTGTTTATTCTATGGAACCATTGTTGAATCCCTTTTCTTTCTCCAGTTCCTTAATTATTTTGTAAGTAACAAGTTTGAATAATGTAGTAGACCCTGTACACCCTTGTTTTATTCCGCTAGTTACTTCTATCTCTACATTTTCTATTTCACTTCCCAACTTAATATAGGTTTTGTCATCTGTATATACTTGTGCAATGGCGCTTATTATTTCATGATGGACCTTGTACTCTTTTAGAACTTTTATCAGTGATTCCCTACTTACTGAGTCAAAAGCCTTTTTGAAGTCGATAGAAACTACAATTAATGGTAGGTGTCTTCTGTATGATTCTTCCTTGCAGTATTGCAAAATAAAAAAGATTATCCTCAATTCTTGCACCTCCCGTGAACCCGGATTGATTTTCCTTTATTTCATCACATATTTTAATATGTTCTTCAATTTCATTTTTAATTAATGTCATATATTGTTTGTAGGATGTATCGGTTAGTGCGATAGGCCTTAAATCTTTTTACAGTTGGGTTCCTCTTTTTTTCTATCATACTTGTTATAGATGTTTTCTATGATGTTGGTTTATGTTCCTTTGTTAGTTCTTTATTAAAACAATTTGTGAAAACCTGTATACACTGTTCTCTTCTGATTAATACCTTATATAGTTCTGGCTTTAGACCATCTGGACCTGTTGTCTTCTTTCCTTTGAGCATTCGTAAGCACCTTCTGACTTTATCAGTGGTTATGACTGGTTTATTCATGGGTGTTATGGAATTTTTTACTCTTATTGTCATGTCCATATGTTCTCTTAGTTTTACTGGAAATTGGTGTACCCCACTTTGTATCCTTTGGTATCTTTGCTCATTAAGTCTTTTGTATTCCTCTTTTGCCCCATTCTTCTGCCATTCGGTTTTCATGTTTACAATATATGGTTTTCCAATATCCAGTTAATTCTTTTTCTATTTCATCCTTTGGTGTTAGTTCACCATTTTCATAATGAAGTTTAGTCTCCTTCTTTTTTCTATCTGCTCCTTTAAGCTTTTTTATGTTCTCCCATAATTTGTTGTTTTTATTAGATTTTATTTCATCTGTAAGTTTTTTCTCATATTTTGTTATTTCTTGTGTTATAAGTTTCTGCACTTTTGCTTTCTGTTCTTTATACTGCTCCCAAAGCGTATTTCTGGCATGGGTCTTCTACCTCATTTTAAATTTTCCTATTAATTTTTTTTTTATTTCCTTTCTTATTTCTTCTGTCATCCATGGTCTTTCTATCTTTTTCCCAGTTTTATCTTCTTTTTTCCTGTATGTTTTTAATAAGGTATCATCCGCTGCCTGTTTAATGATTTTGTTCATCTCTTCCAACGTATCTACTCTTTCATTCTGCATTTTATTTTCTAGGTTCTGTAGATAACTTGTCATCAGAGCTGGTTCTGTACTATAACATCTAATATTGCACCATGTCCCATTTTTATAATTGGGCTTTTCCACTTTACTCTTTAGGTGTATATATTTGGATTAAATTATGGTCTGATAGATCAAATACATCTCGGTCTTCATCTATTTTCATCGAGTGAAGGTGTTTACTCATAGCATTGTTAGTCAGAACAAAATCTATGACACTTCTCATGTTATTCCTCTGCCATGTATAAAGTTCATCACACTCTTCAGATGTATTTAGGAGTTTCAGTTCATACTCATCTATCCACTCTAAAATCATTTCACCCTGTTTATCAAGTGGTTGATTCCCTAGCCATGGTATATGCCCATTAAAGTCTCCTAAGATCATAAGATTGTTTTTACTTTCATCTTGTATTAACGTTTCACATTCTTTTCTTATTTTGGTATTTCTCATTTTATCCTCTGATCCATTTCCTGTTGCAAAATATTCTAATACAAATTTATATTCTACTTCATAAAATTTTACTCTAAAGTATAAAAGATCACTATGTTTGTTAACTAATTTTTTGACTTCTATCTGTTTATTCCTCATATATTACCATTAATCCTCCTCCTTTTTTGTCCCTTTCATCTCTATTGCTTGTTATATTGCACAAATCATTTCGAAGTGAAAACTTATCCATTGTTAACTGTGTTTCAACTAAGAATACTAAATCATTTTCCTTATTTACTAATAATTCGATTTCAGCTAATTTTGTATGTGTCAGTCCTTGGAAATTAATCATATTTAGTGTTAGCCTAAGGTTGTTTACTATTTTATCTTTCCTATTATCTTCATTTAAGCCTACCAAAAATTTCCATCCTCCCATATTTTACCTTGTTTTATGTATAGACCAGTTTCTGCATTTTGTTTCCTTTCTTGTAGCTCTTTTCTAAGCAAATTTCCTGCTTCCCTCTCTCTTTTTGTCTGGTCTGGGTTGATGTATATTCTCTGATAGTGTTGGCTATTTCTTAATGCTTTTGCTTTCTTCAAGATATTCCACTTTTCCTCCCCTGTTTTCATCTCGACTAAAAGGGGTCTAGGTTTCATTGGAAGATTAGGGTTGTTTCGTCCTAGCCTTGCTGTCTTCACAATTTCAAACTCTGTTATCCCTATTTCCTTAAATATTTCAGAGCTATTTTCTCTGTTCTTTGCTTCAGTTTGTTCCTGGTTTATGTCATTTTCCTCTAAATTATATATTACAAGGTTGTTTTTCCTCTTTTTTTTTATCTGCTATTTCAAACAATTCTTCTCTTATGGTTTCTATAAGCTGTTTTCTATCTATTTTGGATATTTCATTTTTAACTTTTTCTTTTCTCAGTTTTCCTATTTCTACTTGCAGTTCTTTTATTGTGTCTACACAGGTTATTACCAGTTTTGTTAGGTCCTCGACTTCTTTCCTTAGATTGCTGGTTTCTTGTGAATTCTCCAAACAGTTTTGGCAAATCCACATCATATTTTTCTTGTCATGTAACAATTTGTATTGGTTTTTATTAATGTCAGCACAGTTTGGTGTAGCATGAAACCATTCTGAACAACAACTATTCACCAATACTTGCATTGTACGACCTATGTTATGTTTACATTTATGTGCGCAATTATATTCTGTTGCTGTTTAATTCTGTTTTTAACTTTGTTTAATATTCATATATATATATATATATATACATATATATATATAACTTAATATAACAATAACAACAACAACCTTAGCAATAGCAACCTTATATATATATAACACTTTATATATGTATATATATATACCATATATATATATAACTATATATATATATGTAGCAACAGCCAACAACAACAACTTAACATATATATATATGACATACTGTAATATATATATATATATGTATAACAACTATGCCTTAACAACTATATATATATATATATTATTAGTGCAGAAGTACCGGAACCAGAATTTTTGGTTCCGGCCGGAACTAACTTTCCAGAACCTTGGAAAAGTTCCGGCCAGAACAACTTTTTCGACTTCGCTACCCCTTACATATTCTGCCAAAAACTTGTCTGATTAACAGAAAGTAGTCTCTAGAATTATATGGCCTCGATTCACATCATACTGTGAGCTCTTAGTTTGCAAGCCAAAATTTGGATAACAGGATCAAGTCAATTTATTAAGTAAAATTGGAATATACTATATAAAGTTCTACGGGTCTTCAAAGTTAAAAAAGCTTTTTTCAGAAAAGCTTATTTTTTAGAAGCGGGTAAAGTATTTGAGGATGAGATCACGTTTAACTCCACAACATGGGGAGTAACTTATTTTCCTACACCATAGCATTTCAATATTCAAATAATTATATACACTCTTAAGAAAATTATGAAATCTTGTTTTAAATTTTTATTAAATATTTGCTTAAACAGTTTAGTTAATATTTTGTTTTGTAGTAGTTTCTACTTTAAAGTTAATTTCTTTTAATAATAATAATAATAATAATAATAATAATAATAATAATAATAATAATAATAATAATAATTTTAGTTCACTGAACATTTAAAATGTCGTCTGACTGGACCCTTTTTGATATAGAAATTAAAAGAATAATGCAGAATCTAATAAACAATAACTTCCCCCAGTATAGTATAGAGAAAACTATAAAGATCACAAATAATTTATTTGCTAATAACCTCAATGAAAACGATAGGCTCGTAGTATATTATAAAACTGAAAATATTAGTCAGAAAAAAGAGGAAGAAAAATTAAAATTAATTTTAAAAGTGCATATTAAAGAAAAAGACGGGAAGAAGCTTTTATTAAGATTTTACTATAAGCCATTGAAACTGACTCGTGCTTCTCTACTCGTTAAGCGCTTTCGAATAGTGAGTAACATTGTGTACTGATTTCAATGTTCTGAAAGTGGATGTAACACCTCTTATATCGGATACACAACGAATACCCTCAACATGAGAATGTTGCAGCATAAGTATAAGCCAAATAAAGTATTTCAACATTTTAAAGAACATAACAAAAATCCTGATAACAAAATAAAAGAAAACTTTTCCATCATAACGAGAAAGAATGATTTTTATGAATTGCGTCTAGGGGAATCATTGCTCTTAAGGAAACACAAATCAGTAATAAATATAAAATATAATGAAATGTTCAATTTTTTAAACATATTTAAATAAAGTCAATGCATGTTAACTTTTCTAACTTTTTAAAATTATTAATTTTATTTATTTATTTTTTTTAAACTATATTTATATTATAAGAATATTTTAAAATCTGAAAATAAAACTATTCCTTGAAAATATCCGAAGTATATAGACGAAAGCTTGGTACATTTATGAAATCAATAGTCTTATTTTACTCCAGAATAATATTGAAGAAAATTTCTTCTGTAGAAAAAAGTACTTTGAGGAGGCTTGAAAAAGCATCAAAATCATACATAATAATAATAATAATAATAATAATAATAATAATAATAATAATAATAATAATAATAATAATAATAATAATACCCTGTACAAATTTTATTTATCCCCAGGTCTAGATTCTAGAGCAGGGTTGGCACAAAAAAAATCAAATGATTTAAATAAACTGATTTTTTTTTATGTAATTTTTTTAATAAAAAAATCATGAGTTTTTTTATTTTTTTAATTTTGTTTTTATTTTTTAGGCATATTTTTTTCTTCTAAATTAATAATTAGCTAATCCTAGCTATCACCTAATTAATGATAAGTATATTTCATCTATATGATAAGTAAATTCATCAATGTAGTTGCAAGTAATTTTTAATAAAGAAATAAATAAAATTAGAGTATTCAGATATTATACAGTATATATATAAATTAAATAACTTAAACTAAATAATAATTATATTTATAAACTTATTATTAGTGGAAAAAACCAAACACACCAAGCTCCCGTCAAATTAAGAAGCAAACTAATTCTGATAAAAATACTATTCTAACCCTAGAACCAGTAAAGCTACCGTTCGGTGTGGCTTATTGTTTCATATTTAAAGTTTTCGAAACTATAGAGTCGAGGTCATTTTATCATGATATTTATTTCACATAGCTATATATCAATTTTCTATATTATTTTTATGTATAATCATAACTGAGTAAATGAAAAATCAATTACTTAATTTTTTTAAGAAAGACATTTGAAAAAGTAGAAAGTTCCAGTAAGTTCCAGCCGGAACCAGAACTTCTAAAAAATCGAGGTTCTGGCCGGAACCTGGTTCCGTGCATCCCTAACATATATATATACCGTATATAAATATATATATATATATTTTATATTTTATACTTATACTTTATATCATATATATATATATATATATATATATATATATATATATATATATATATATATAGATTATTTTATTATTCATTTATACATGGTTTAAATAAAAATAAAATGAGTAAAAATACTAAATAGCTATACCCAAATATAAAAAGATGTAGCTATATAAACATTTATAAATATCGTAAATATATGAAAATAAAAGAAAATGAAATAAAAATAAATCAAATATGGATAAATCTTTATAAATAAAGTATACTCAAATCTTGGCATTTATGAACTATTTGTATATTTGACTAGGAATGTTCATTTAATATATCTGTTTTAACTGTCTACCTGTACTTTCCTTATAACTAGTATAGCAAAAATAAAATAAGAAAATTATAAAAAAATACAACTAATAAATATTAAAAAGGAGTATATGAACTTTACTAAAATTCTATGAAATCTGTATAAAAACAAAAATAAAAAGCAAATACACAGCTACTGACAGGGTTGGCATAAAACACGGTTTTTGAAAAAGCCCAGTAAGCCCACCCCTAGGTTCATAAAAAAATATAAAAACCCAAGTAAATCGGAGGCATCAACGGACATATTTACTTACGATCTTTTTATGTATATATATGTATATAACCAATATATATATACTGCTGTATGGTAACCTTAGCATATATATATATATACCAACATATATATATATATATATATATCGCATATATATATATATATATATACACGCATATATATATATATACATATATATATCTTAACATATACATATATATATATACTCTTTCTATAGTTTAAAGTAGATCAGCAAAATTTTTGTATATTAAGGGATTGCCTTTCTGTTGGAAAAATTTGGTGCCACCTAGTGCATTAAAATTCATTAAATTTTTACCTTTTTAAGTTTTGTTGGTTATGTTGTCCTTGTCCGTGTTTGCAGCAATTTAGCAGATCATGTCACTCATCTTGGGTTTTTGTAAAAACACCTGTATCTGTGTTTTTTGAGTGTGTGAGGATGTCTTGACACAGAGCTCAACAGGGCTCTTGCTTGACTCCTTTACGATACGCAAGGGTGTTTAAATTTTACTGCTGATAAATAATAATAACAATAACGAGAGGGGGTGAACTATTAACCTAGGATTAAGAAAGTTGAAATTAACACTAAAGAAATTAAAAATAGAGATATTTACTATCTTTCAATTAATTAGCCTCCAGTCTCAGTTGAATTTTATCCTTCTTATCTTGGTTGAAGTCTAAAACCCAGATGTGGGTTTTTGATGTTTTTTTTCAAGGTGGGGTTTATTGAAAAAACCCACTAGGGACAACCCAGTTGTCCCCAATCGTGCCAAACCTGGCTACTGAGAGTATTTATATTATAGCCATAGTAAAATAAAATATGTGTAAAAAATACTCAAGTGATTATTCAAATTCACAAACATTTTACTTATTTGAGGTAGCATATGACATTTAATATAAAGACAATATTAAAAAAAAACAATTGTTAGATAGCAAAATAACTAAGATTATAGACTATTTGATTGAGACAATTTGAATGAACACAGAATAATTATCAATTTTAACAACACTACTAATAGCACTTTTCTCTATATTACCAGTGGCTCTAATCATGCCCCCATTAATTCTTATTACACTTTTGACATTGATTACACTTCAAAGAATTATTATTTTTATTATTATTATTATTTCAGGGTTCACCTGAGTGGGTGATTTCTATTTCCCTGACAGCCTTCCCACAGTGACCAAATTCGCAAATTTTCTGACCAGCGTGTTCGTTACTTTTGCCACGTATAAAAATGTCTATTAATCTGACCAGACCGCAGCCACATTTACTCAGTTTCATACATTAATTATTAAATTTACTTTAGAAACTGTTCATCATCATGGATGATTTAAAAAATATTTTATTTTTGGTAATCAGCCTATACCTTCCTCATAACCGTCCAACGCACTCCTTTTTTATTTTCCAAGTAAACAGTTTTATTTATACAAAAAGGGAAGCAAATTAACATTAATGGACTAGGTGACTAACGTCCACTGTGATCGATCACAAAAGTTCTAAATGGGGGAGATTTAGGTTTCAACTTTTTCTTCTCAAGCATCTGAAATTTTAATTTTATAGAGTGATTTTATATCAAGCTTTCAGTTTTGACATCTTTCTATGCTTCAAGTTTATAGATCTGTTTGAATAATTTTCTTTTTCTGCCACATTATACTTCTTCTTCTTGGTTCTGTTTGACTCTTTGAGATGTTCTCCATATCTCCTATGGGCATCCTATTTGTCAACATTTATTGAGTAATAGGAACTTTTATAAATACTTTCATGAAAATCTTATAGCATTGATACTGTTGTTCTTTGAGAAATCCGACTATGTTCTTTCAGATTCTCCACTAAAATTAGCAATTTATAGAAAACCTCTCCTTCCACTGTGCGCATTTCCCGTACGAAAATATCAGTCTAATTTAATAATTTGCCACAATTCCACATACATTGATTCTTCCCAGGTATTATAGAAGAAAAAAAACTAATCCAAGTCTCTTAGAAAGACAATCGCCATCCAAAAGTATATTTTGGTGTAATTCATGGGTAGAATGAGCTTCACTGCAAAGTAGGTGTATTGTGCTTTTGCTTTCTAAATATAGGGAGCAGGTCCATAGTCTCATTGTGTCATAGACTATAAGCCTTATTTTAAAATTTTGAAGCTACTCGAACCCAGATTACAAATGAAATTAAAAATGTTTCCCTATATCTATACACACGGTTTAAAGACATTTTTATCATCCACCACCTTTAATGCCCATACTATTTCAGATCCCTGCAACATCATCTTTAATGCAAAAGATGAAACTGATTGATTTGCGGGTTTTTGGTTAGTTATTAATAGGAGCACTCAGGGTCATTTACAATCGGTTGAGAGTATGATTAGAAGTTGATGGAATGGCATATTTTCAGTGCACACACTTTCCGCTAATATTTGTATTATTAGAGCACGTATAACGAAAAAAATTTTCAATGATGGTTGGTCCTGATGAGTTTCGTTTAAATTTATTTGAGTTTGCCTTCACTTCGCAACTCATGTTAGATAGAGGAAACTTCTTTGACAGACTTTTACAGTATGCCTTGAAACTATCAGGTCAACTTACCCAACCGCCTGATAAGCGCTGTGGGTTCAGTTTGACTGTCCAACCTGTTACGCCAAAGTTAGTTTTTTTGTTTTGAAATCATTTATAAATAAATAATAAATACCTTCAACTGCGCAAAAATTCAAAATCACTTCTTCAAACCTCATAAATCACCAAAAAAGTATAAATCCTAAACATTGGAGTTCAATGTTTCTCAGAGCTTTAGTCATAAGTCTTACAGTCTAAAAAACAGTTCCATACACTAATCACCTTTTATAGGAAAGATTGGCTCCTCTACACAGGAAGTCCTTCATCAAAGATAGACAAAGTCGAATTCAAAAATGAGAAAGAAATTGAAGACTTCTCATTTATGGAATGTCATTTTCGCCCTAAACATTTTGATTTAGTTTTCAAATAAATGTTTTATTCCACAATTATACAGTCAGGAAAAAAAATATATACAAAAATATGCAAACTTCCGGTCCATGGATCATTCTTCATGTTTTGAGAATTTGCCAAAATTCCTGACTTTTTTGTTTCGAGAATTTCCCTGACGCTTTCAGCATATCTTAAAACGTTTCCCTGACTTTCCCTGGCCAATTTTTCCCCCTGACTTTCAGAAAGTGTGATCCCTTTTATTATTGTTATTATTATTATTATTATGTATTACTATTATTATCATTATTATTAATATTTGAAATTTATATTATCTTCAACTTTTATTGCCATTTTAATATTATCATCTCCCATTATCATCATCCCTATTATCATCATCATTTGTCGTAGACATCCTTTTTTCTCTTCTTCCCCAAGATGTATTTAACTTCTATGTTGTGAGGTTTAAATAGCCATCTCCCAACAACCTCATTTAGGTTTCCTGCATGTGGTCTTTGAAGTTCAATGGAGTTATTTCTAAGGCCAGTTCATAAATGTTTTATTTTATATACTGTAATTTTATTTTACAATGATTTATCTGTATTTTATTTTATTTTTATTTTATTTCATTTCATTTTATTTTCTTGTTTCATTTGTTTGCTATGTATTCATAAATGTTTATATAGCTACATCTTATTATATTTGGGTATAGCTGCATTTAGTATTTTTACTTATTTTATTTTATTTAAATTGATTTTATTTTTTCTTAATTTTTACTTTATTTTACTTTATTTTATTTTAGTTTGTTTTATTTTGTTTCATATGTACCATATATTATTTTCTATATATTCATTAACTTATACTATAATCTATTATATTAATTTTATGATTTAAATACAAAGTATAAATAAAATTAAAAAAGTAAATATTAAAAATATTAAGAAAATATTAAAAATATTAAAAAAATAAAATCAAATATTTAAAAAAAAAAGTATTTCTGAAATCTATAAATCACATTGAACAAAATTTGTTAAAATTATATTTATAAATATAAATATATAAGTATAAAGGACAAATACAATGAATAAATATAAATTTAAAGAATAACATAGAAGAATAAACAAAGAAAACCGAATTATGAATACTCCAGCAACAGAATATAATTGCCAGAAATGTAAACATAACATAGGCCGTACAATGGAGAGTATTGGATGTGAACGTTGTTCAGAATGGTTTCATGCTACACCAAACTGTTCTGACATTAATAAAAACCAATACAAATTGTTACATGACAAGAAAAACATGACGTGGATTTGCCAAAACTGTTTGGAGAATTCACAAGAAACCAGCAATCTAAGGAAAGAAGTCGAGGACCTAACAAAACTGGTAATAACCTGTGTAGACACAATAAAAGAACTGCAAGTAGAAATAGGAAAACTGACAAGAGAAAAAGATGAAAATGAGACATCCAAAATAGATAGAAAACAGCTTATAGAAACCATAAGAGAAGAATTGTTTGAAATAGCAGATAAAAGAAAGAGGAAAAACAACCTTGTAATATATAATTTAAGAGGAAAATGACATAAACCAGGAACAAACTGAAGCAAAGAACAGAGAAAATATCTCTGAAATATTTAAGGAAATAGGGATAACAGAGTTTGAAATTGTGAAGACAGCAAGGCTAGGACGAAACAACCCTAATCTTCCAATGAAACCTAGACCCCTTTTAGTCGAGATGAAAACAGGGGAGGAAAAGTGGAATATCTTGAAGAAAGCGAAAGCATTAAGAAATAGCCAACACTTTCAGAGAATATACATCAACCCAGACCAGACAAAAAGAGAGAGGGAAGCAGGAAATTTGCTTAGAAAAGAGCTACAAGAAAGGAAACAAAATGGAGAAACTGGTCTATAACAAGGTAAAATATGGGAGGATGGAAATTTTCAGTAAGCTTAAATGAAGATAATAGGAAAGATAAAATAGTAAAAACAACCTTAGGCTAACACTAAATATGATTAATTTCCAAGGACTGCTGACACATACAAAAATTGAGCAAATAATAAATATAAAGGAAAATGATTTTAGTATTCTTATTTGTTGAAACACAGTTAACAATGGATAAGTTTTCACTTTGAAATGATTTGTGCAATATAACAAGCAATAGAGATGAAAGGGACAAAAAAGGAGGAGGATTAATGGTAATATATGAGGAATAAACAGATAGAAGTCAAAAAATTAGTTAACAAACATAGTGATCTTTTATACTTTAGAGTAAAATTTTATGAAGTAGAATATAAATTTGTATTAGAATATTTTGCAACAGGAAATGGACCAGAGGATAAAAAGAGAAATACCAAAATAAGAAAAGAATGTGAAACGTTAATACAAGATGAAAGTAAAAACAATCTTATGATCTTAGGAGACTTTAATGGGCATATACCATGGCTAGGGAATCAGCCACTTGATAAACAGGGTGAAATGATTTTAGAGTGGATAGATGAGTATGAACTGATACTCCTAAATACATCTGAAGAGTGTGATGGCCTTTATACATGGCAGAGGACTAATATGAGTAGTGTCATAGATTTTGCTCTGACTAACAATGCTATGAGTAAACATCTTCACTCGATGAAAATAGATGAAGACCGAGATGTATTTGATCTATCAGACCATAATTTAATCCAAATATACCTAAAGAGTAAAGTGGAAAAGCCTAATTATAAAAATGGGAAATGGTGCAATATTAGATATTATAGTACAGAACCAGTTCTGATGACAAGTTATCTACAGAACCTTGAAAATAAATGCAGAACGAAAGAGAAGATACGTTGGAAGAGATGAACAAAATCATTAAACAGGCAGCAGATGATACCCTATTAAAAACATACAGGAAAAAAGATGATAAAACTGGGAAAAAGATAGAAAGACCATGGATGACGGAAGAAATAAGAAAGGAAATTAAAAAAAAAAGAGAAATTAATAGGAAAAGACGAAATGAGGTAGAAGACCATGACAGAAATACGCTTTGAGAGCAGTATAAAGAACAGAAAGCAAAAATGCAGAAACTTATAACACAAGAATTAACAAAATATGAGAAAAAACTTACAGATGAAATAAAATCTAATTAAAACAACAAATTATGGGAGAACATAAAGAAGCTTAAAGGAGCAGATAGAAAAAAGAAGGAGACTAAACTTCATTATGAAAATGGTGAACTAACACCAAAGGATGAAATAGAAAAAGAATTAACTGGATATTGGAAAACCATATATTGTAAACATGAAAACCGAATGGCAGAAGAATGAGGGGATGACTCGAAAGAGGAATACAAAAGACTTAATGAGCAAAGATACCAAAGGATACAAAGTGGGGTACACCAATTTCCAGTACAACTAAAGAACAGTTCATGGCAATAGAGTAAAAAATTCCCGCCGCATGAATAAGCCCCAGTCTAACCACTTGATAAAGTCAGAGGGTGATTAAAAGCTCGAAGGAAGAAGGCACCGAGGTTCGAATGATTAAGCCAGAACATATAAGGTATTAATCAGAAGAGAACAGTGTATACAGGTTTCTCACAGTGTTTTCAAACTAACAAAGGGCATAAGTAACATCTCTATAACAGAGGATGATAGAATAAAAAGAGGAACAACTGTAAAAGATTTAGGCCTATCGCACTAACCGATACATCCTACAAACAATTTATGACATTAATTAAAAATGAAATTGAAGAACATGTTAAAATGTGATGAAATAAGGAGAAAATCAATCAGGTTCTAGAAGGTACAGGTGAGGATAATCTTTTATTTTTACCCAATACTGTGGAAAAGAAGAATCATACAGAAGGAACTTTGTTAATTGTAGTTTCTATCGACTTCAAAAAGGCTTTTGACTCAGTAAGTAGGGAATCACTGATAAAAGTTCTAAAAGAGTACAAGGTCCATCATGAAATAATAAGCGCCATTGCACAAGTATATACAGATGAAAAAACCTACATTAAGTTGGGAAGTGAAATAGAAAATGTAGAGATAGAAGTTACTAGCGGAATAAAACAAGGGTGTACAGGGTCTATTACATTAATCAAACTTGTTACTTACAAAATAATTAAGGAACTGGAAAAAGAAAAGGGATTTAACAATGGTTCCATAAAAATAAACAGTCTCTTCTTTGCTGATGATGGCCTGATCTTAGCAGAATCAGTAAACGATGCAGATGCTAACATTAGGACATTACTACAGATAAGTGGGGAATGTGGTCTAGAAATAAACAAAGAGAAAAGCAATGTATTGATTTTTAATATGGAACAACCACCAATGGAGATTGAATGAGTCAAAGTGGTGGACAAAATAAAATGCCTAGGCTTATATATAAACAATGAAAAAAATATGTTTAAGGCTCAGAAGATGCATCTCATAAATAAGGCAAACACCTTGGCTAGCCAAACAGGTCATTGAGAAGAGCTGCAACAAGCTGCTTATAGGGAAAACATACTGAAAAAATGTGGCACTCCCAGCAATTTTATATGGGTCCTATGTAATGTGCTTCACTAAACAAGAAATAGACAAGTTACAAACAATTGAAAACACAGTATACCAAGATACTAGGAGGGACTAGGTATACCCCAAATGCAACTCAGAGGAGAGATTGGAGCATCATCAATGCAGGGAAGAATAATAACTAACAAGTTAAAATTTATGAAATCAATATCAGAAGGAAAGAAAGAAGTCTTAAAGCACATACTTGAAAAATGAAAGCAGAAGAGAAAAAAATGGTTGAAGACTGCACTTGGCTACATGGACAAAGTTATGATGGACATAGTAGCACTAGAAAGGCTAGACAAGAAAGAGATCGCTGAAAAAGTAAAAGCTTGGTACCTACGAGAATGGAAAGAAGAGATAGGAAGCAAAGATAGTCTACAAATGTACCGAAGATGGAAAATGGAAATTGAAGAAAGCTCAGATTACGACAACTCCTTCTACTCAGTGATACTTTTCAGGGCCAGATTCAATACTTTGAACCTAAAATGGAGAAACAGGTTCTAAAATGGCAAAATCAACTGTGACATATGTGGAGTTGAAGAAGACCTGATACACTTTATTTGTATCTGCCCAGAATATGAAGATCTTGGAAATAACTCCATTGAACTCCAAGGACCACATGCAGAAAACCGAAATGAGGTTGTTGGGAGATGGCTATTTAAACCTCACAACTAGAGATGCATGTTTTTTTAAAAATTGTTTATTATTACATGTTTTTTTTTTGTTTTATATTGTTTTTTATTTTTTTTTTTTTTTTTTTTTTTTAATTTCTTTAAAATTTTATCATACTATTCTACTAAATACTAATTATTTATCTTGTTTATTATAGGATAAAGAGGCCAGTAACAGGTGTTACAGGCTAATAATTAACTATATATTTAAAGTTATATACATTAAATGGTTTGACTTGATAATATCTATTAAAAAATTTTGACAATGGCTGGAAGAAAACAAACACCTGTCCATTGCCTATTTATTATTAAGGAAAATAATACATACAAAGGTAAAAGAGCACTCTGCAAATTGTGCTTCACTGAGGTGGCCAATAATGGTTCAAGGAAAGAACAACACATACTGAATTGCAAAAAATGCAGTGATGACAAAAATGAAATACTTGGGAAATCAGAAAGAGAGTAAGAGTACAGCAAAATCAAGGAAAAGGAAGGAAAGTCAAGAAATGCAAATGCTAACAAAGCAGAAAAGAAAGAGCACAGATAGGCCTTCAGTTGACAGTGTTCTTATCGCTGATAAATCTGATGATGTTTAAATTGTTCAATGTGAAGAAAATAAAGGCCATGAAGAGGAAATCCAGCAACAATTCCGATCTGATAAAGAAAAAGATGAGTTATGTGACTCAACTTATGCCATATCAAGCGAAGCAGGTACAAGTACAACCACAGACCATTTAAATATTTTTGAAAAAACACTTAATGACACTCCAAGAAAGGGAAGGTTTGCTCCCATATTTTCCCCTGGTTTCGAGTACAGATATAAGAGTGGACGTAGTGGCCAATCAAAAAGCAAAAATTTGGAAATTAAAACACCAGAACTAATGAAAGTAGAAGGCCTCCATCGCCTATTCTTGGCAATCGCCAAGAGCATACAGAGGGTGGAAGGAGATGAGCCTCATTTGTCATCAGCAGTTCAATACCTAAAAAGCATACTTGAAGAAGTTAAAAATACAACAATAGTGAGCCCTCTTTCCAAGAAAGAAGAGGCAGATTTTGTGGATATTGTAAAGAAGAGAAGGTCATTCTGCATAGGCAATATTCACTTCCCAGCAAACTTGCTTGACCCTCGATACAGAGGAAAAGATCTGTCACCAAAAGAAAATGTAGGCTTTCTTTAATTTCTATTCAAGCACATATCACCATATATCAATCTTTTTAATCTGAATTTTTTAAATATTTTTTTAATAAGAGTATATATTAATTATTATACTAACTTTACTTTATATATAATATATATATAACAATAATATATATATATATATATATATATATGCTCAACTGCTGCTCTTTTATATGCTAACAACCAACATAGTAACTTCACCCTTGCTATTCCCTTCCTATATATATTAGGGTGTACCGGAATTTCGGTCCGGCCGGAATTCCGGCGGGAATTTGACGTTCTGGCCGGAAATTTGAAAAATTCCGGCCGGAACGGGAAAAAAAAAAATTTGCTGAAAGAGATTTATTTTATATAACCCATAATATCTTTTAACAAAAATATAATAGTACAGCCTTGTGTAGTATTCATACAGTGTATCACATACCTACAAGTATTATTTAAATAAAGTTTCCTCAAATACCTCAAAATATAGGATTATAAGATATTCACATTAAATTCAAATTTAATACCATAATTTTATATATATATATATATATATATATATATATATATATATAACTATGCTTTCTTATATATATATATATATATAATAACTTAACATATATATATATATATATATATATCTTTGTTCTCTTATAACATCTCAGCAAAATTTCTTTTAAAGTTAACTAAATAAAAATTAATTGTATGTTTGCAATTGTTTTTATATATATGCATAGAAATGTAATATAATATTTTTATATATATATATGTAATATAATATATATATATATATATAATATATACCATAAATAATATAATATATATAGCCAACGCCTTCTTTCGCTGCTACTTTCTTATATATAATACCTTACATATCATATATGTTATATATATATATGTAAATGAATTTTGCTATATATATATATAACCCATATGGCATATAACCAGCAGCAGCAGCACTCAACAGTATATGCTGTATATGTAGCCAACAACCAGCAACATAACCATATATACATGCTCTTTGCTGCTGCTGCTGCTGCTGCTATAATTATTACTGTTGTTACTTTATATATATAGCAATAACTAACACATAATATACTTATATATATATATATATATATATATACTTTATATATACTTAATAACCAACTGCTCACTCTTGGCATTATAGCTATAACTAATATATCATATATATATATATATAAAGTTAACTTTCTTTAAACTTACTTTTGAAAATATTGCTGGTGTGGTGATAAAGAAAAACTGTTCATCGGCATTGGCGATATTTTTAAATGTTTTCCTCAAATATATTTCCTGCTTCTGAAAATGAAAATAATTTCTCTGAATATATGGAGAGCTGGAAGGAGAGTAATTTTTGGGCTAGTACTGCCATGTTGGGAATTTAGCTTTGTTCACTTTCCACCAATTAAAGATTCTTCTTTTCCCAGATTAGAAATTGATTTTTCTAGTAAAAAAAAATTAAATTTCTTTAAGAAATTTTCACCTTTTGAAGAGCCACTGATTTTTCTTTTTTTTTCCTTTTTACACTAGCTGGACTCGCTGTCACTTCACTTTCTTCAAACCTCAAAAACTAGTAACTGCAGTATTTCTTTCTTAAACCCCTGATGATTTTGAGGGGTACTTGGAAAATCTTGATTTATTATAGATAAAGTTCTTAGTTTCTGAAAATGACTCTTAAAGCTGACAACTTCTTCCTGTGCTGCTACTACTGTCACCACTTTCCACATACATTTATTGTTGCATATTTCATCAAGCATCCATTTTCACACGCAATTATCTTATTTTTCATTAAATAGAAAGTCAGTTAGTAATCTCTTTAGATTACCCTACAGTATTCCCAAAAGCCATTACATATAATTGATATATGCTTATTGATCCTTTCTCTTCACTTTTTATTCATAAATCGAAACTCTAATGCCTTCTTCAGCTCTTCTTTATTACCTGCTGTCATCCTCTAAGTTTGATAATATGCTTGAGAGGCTAATATGTGGAAACGTTGTTGATAAAGTGATTTTGCCTTATAGTTTCGTGATATAGTAGTTTGCAAAACTCTTAAGGCACTTTCAATGTTGCCATTTATTATAATAAATGGCAAATACTTGAAATTTTAGTCTAAACTTAAATATGATTGATTGTTCTATAATATAAACTTCAAAGAGGTCTTTTCAAACATTCAATTCTTTCTAGAATCAAATATGTGTTATTCCACCTTGCATTAACATCTTGAATTGGCATAAGTGGGTTTGCAAGATGAGGACCCAAGTCTCTTTGTATTCTTTTAAGTTCATTACAGCTTAAAAACTGGAATGATTGAAATGTGTACAAATATTCCTACATTTCTTTATTAAATCACACTGTTCTTTGAGAAAATAAGGCATCTTTAATAAATTGAAGTTTATGAATAAAACAAGAAAAACTTGTGTATCCTGCTAAATACAGTTCCAAGTTTCATGTTTATATGCTCCATCTCTCGAAGGATCAAATGGATTATGTCAGGAGGAATTTCATAATTATTCATCGTAATTTCAAAACTCACTAGTGATTTTAATTCAGAATGAGAACCTGGGAAATACTTGCAATGGAGTACACAGTCCATTTTTTTTTTTTTCAAACATTGCTGGTAAGCCAGAATTCACTAATAGGAATAATTGTCGTTTGAATTATTTAGCTCTCTATATATCTGTAGTAAATGATATATGATCAGCTTTAGATAACTTCTCGAATACTGCTGATCTCAATTTCCTGTTTGAAGTTGGTAACATTTTCTCTACAAAATATTTTCTACTAGGAATAAGATATTTTGGTTGAAGATGGGCAATAAGTTCTATGAATCCCTGCTCTTCAGTGACTGTGAATGGATGGTTACTCATTGCGATAAAATTCATTATTTTCTGTGATTTGGGGTTATTGATAAGCCAAATCTTTTTTGAGGAAAACACCCCTCCAAAACTCACTTATCTCACGGCTTGAATCTATTGCTCTTTTGTGGTTTCCCCTGTTCCAGAAAATACAAGACTCTCCCTTTTACTATTAAAATTTTTGGACTTCCAGATATACTCATCAATGATAATTTTCCATATGTTCATGAGTAGCGTTGTACTAAATATAAGATTTTTATGTTGTAAACTTATAATTTTTTACATTTCTTTATAGTTAAGGAAAGTTCATTAGAAATTCCGGCGGAATTTTTTTTGTGATTTCGGCTAATTCCGGTTCCGGCAGGAACTGAAAATTTCAGTTCGGTACACCTAGCCTTAATATATATATATATATATATATATATATATATGCTCTTTCTTAACCATGTATATCTGCGCCTTAGCCAGCAGCAACCACAGCAACTCCTGCTCCAATAACATATTCTTATATATATATATATATTTCTTTCCATATATATGCCACCGGCCATGTATGCGCCAACGCCAACTTATAGCCCAGCAACCCTTTGCTATATGCGCCTTATATGTAGCATAACCTTATGTATATATATATATATACCGGGTATATATATATATATATATCACCGAACTCTTGCTAACTGCACGCCGCCATATGCCAGCGCCATGTACCGCTACTGCTCATGCTGCCTGTAGTATGCTGCTGCTTAGCAGCATAGCCTTCGCTGCTGCTAACCTGTAACCAGCCTTAACTTAATAATATATATATGCTTAATATATATATATATATATATATACCATTATATATATATATTTCTACTATAAAGAAACAATTGCATTCCCAAATACAATACAATATGCAAACAAATTTAGCAAATATATTTCATAACTTTTCTTCGGGTTGGGGGAAGCTTTTCAGAAGGTCTACAATCTGAGCAAGGGCTAGATGTGGATGAAAAGAAGATAATGGCAGAATGGTGAATTTTTTCAGTCAGAGGGACTTCTTCAGTATGGAATATCTCGCAGGCTGCACCAACAATGTTTCATCACAGTATGAATTAGGATTGGTTTGTAAGCATTGGCTAGGGCTTTCTCAAAAGTAGCTTCGAATTCTAAGACCTTCCCCTGCCACTTCGGCTGCATGCGAGGAGGATTTCTCAGCACATCTGATATCCATAACGAAAAAAAAGAAACGAATACAAATGAACATGCTGAAAAACTATTACATTTGTAAGTCATAACGCAAATTGACAGAGGCGGGGCAGCCAAGGGGGCTTTCAGTAACTGTTCTTAGGATTAATGTAGGGAGTTATTTGAGTGGTCAAACTGGTCATCAAATTCATCACTCAAACCATATCCACTATCATTCCAGAGTTCTCAGTCAAGATGGCTAGAAGGTTTCTACTCTAGCTTAGGACATTGAAGTCTAATAAACCAATCTAGAAGACACTGCTCTATTATAACTTTGGTGGAATCAGAGACTCATCTCCACTTCCACAAATAATACCATGAGGATGAGGGGATAGGGTGTATCAGTGAGGCCATGGTGGCTGGAGTCTACTGAGGATTCGAAGATGCAGCAGTAGAACAGGAAGGTGATGGGAGCCCTTGGGTGACCATAGTGTGTCAATTTTAGTTGAGCCTTACCACTAGTAACTAACTTATGGTACTTGATATTGCATAGTACTTTTAGTGTATTAAATATACATTACTCTAATTCACATTTTGTTTCATTTCATGCCCTTGATCTGTTCTTTCACGTATTGCTTCGGCGAGTAATGTTAGACAAACGGCATTTTTAATTTTTGTTTACATTTATTATTTACATTTTCTAATATTTATTTTTATAGTATAATTATATAAGTGAAAAACTGTTTAGCAGTTTAGTTTAAAAGTGTTGATAAATTTAATTAGGAAGTAAAAAGAAGTGACATTAAATGAAAAATTTATATTAGAAAACAAGAAAAAGCAACTTAAAAAAAAAAAAAGAAAATCAATTGTTTTTCATTCATCATGTTTTTTTTTAAAACTTTTTAATAAAAAACAGTGGATTTCACTTAAACCTCACAACGTTGAAATGGTTTCAAACCACTTGGGGAAGAAGAATCATTGGGGGAGAGAAAAGAGAAAAGAGATGTCTGCGACAAATAATAATAATAGGGATGATAATAATGGAGATAATAATATTAAAAAATGGCAGCCAGGAGGTAAGATATTTTTCATATGTTTTTTGTAGGGATAATGGCTTAGATCATCAATAACTGACTAACTCTCAATAATAACAAATACAACTTTGTAGTGTCTTACAAGTGTACTAAGAAGTACAGATAGTTTGATCTGAAGTCATTGGTAATATAGAGAGAGAGAAAGGTAGAGCGATGATGCTTAGGCAGAATGCGGGTTGGAATCCTGGTGAAATTACCTGAAGTTCCTTGGAGCTTCAGGGCCCATGCCGTTCGGAGTGGAGAGCACCATTACATATATGTAAAAAAAAAAAAAATTATTATAGTGTTACTAAAATCAATGTAACCATCTTTACTTACATTATTTTTAATCAAATGATCTATAATCTTGGGTATGTTTCCTATCCAGCATTGTTTATTTATCAGCTTTATCATATGATTGTCATATGCTACCTCAAACCTCCCCGATTGTTTTGTCGTTGGTGGGGGCTATAAGGACACTGTTGGGCAGGGTATCTGCACACTGTCTAGAAAACAACTTAACACAGGGTTGAAAAACCAGGGCTTCATTAGGTGGCTGTCAAGGTGGAGTGGGAGATAACACTTACGTTCACTGTCCATCATCAATAAATTTTGTACACCTCGAATCTGTTTTTGAGAGAAAGTGTATAATGGTCCGGAGAAAAACACGGCTTCAGGGTTCTTGGTACTGGGGTGGTGATGGCATTTCGTTCCAGAGCGGATGCTTCCACCCTTCCCAGGGTTTTACGATGACACTCTTCTGCGCATCTGCCTCTCCAGGAGTCACTTCTCACACATGTCTCTGGGTGCTAATCCCCGAGCAATGAAAGTTAGATTCCCGAACGTCAAAGCGGTTACGCCTTGCAGCTGTTGGGCTGGTTTAAGCAGGACCCAGGTTCCGGCGACGGGTGGGCGTGCCTGAGGCAGAGTCTGTGTTTCAACTTCAGGGGTGACCGGGTACTGAACCGAGGAATGAGAATTCGGGTGGCAGTGCATCGGACGAGATTAACCATGCCTTGGAGAG
Source organism: Trachelipus rathkii (assembly GCA_015478945.1). Taxonomy (NCBI): domain Eukaryota; kingdom Metazoa; phylum Arthropoda; class Malacostraca; order Isopoda; family Trachelipodidae; genus Trachelipus; species Trachelipus rathkii. The sequence goes on along the minus strand of JABUQX010084031.1, from coordinate 28,137 downwards.
TACATGTGGAGCTCCTTGACGGAGGAAAATATGGGTCTGCCATTATGCACTTTGAAGCTGGCATAATTTCAGGGGTGCTGGGGGTAAAGCAAATCCCTCATCCTTTGGTCTGAGGTTTGGACCCGGATGAGGGATAAATACCCACCAGTGAAATAATAATGAAATGTTTGTGAATTTGAATAATCATCAGATTTTTAATATTTTATTTTGCTATAAACTAAACACACATACAATTTAAGTTTAGGGAAAGTTTATAGCGTCGGGCGGTGACTCGGACCACCGAAGGCATGAACGGTCTCCAGACTCTTACTAATACTTTTTGGATTTACTTTGCAAATCCACGGCCCTATAGTCGGTCATAAGCACACAAAAAATAATAATGTAATTCTAATAATAAAAGTTTATTAAAAAGGATTTTGAATAACGCCGAGTTAACCTTGTTTGTGGGGAATTGAGCGGACCCTACATTGAGGGTGACTCGGGACCATCTGTTTAAATTGAAGTAACTGCATTATAAATTCAATTTTACTTATTTTTAATTTTTACTTAATAATATTATTTATCATATTAAAATTCGTAATAAGTAATAAAAATGTCAATAATGGTCTAAAAATAAAATGTCTGGGAATAAAAATAAGGATTGATTAATTCACCCTCTCTAGCCCAAAAAATTGACACTTTTTTGAATTCGTTTTTATTTAAAAAATTTCACTTTAAAAAGAATTTAACTTAAGTAACATTTGTTTGTATCCAAATAAAAATATGCAATAATAATAACACAAAAAATACGAAAAACAATGGTGGTCAGTCACCACTTCCATCAATTTTTTTACGGCCCGGGTTGAATCGGACCAGGATAGACTCCCGTTTTTGCCACTAATACTGTTCGGATCAAAAATTCACTTTGCCAGTTTAAAAATAACATACTCGAGTGTATTATCAGAAAAATAATTAAAATCTGATCCACAATTTTTCATTTATAATGAAGTTAAAAAAACTCATTTTTCAAAGGTGAAATTCTATTGAAGACATTTTTGTACCCTAATTTCTAACATTTTTAAAAAATATAAAAACTTTTCCTAGAATTAAATATGATCTAAATAAAACTTGTAGTACTACCACCATGAGCAATTAAATGAGCGAAAAATTTTTATTTTTTTTTTTTTTTTTATTTTTTTTTTATTTAGAGTGGACCCTTGACCAGCTACTCGCTTTTAATATCATTAGTTATGCGTTTGGCAGCATAATTTTTTTATTTCTTTTTTATATAATTTAATAGAAATTTTAGGAAGTACAGGTAGACAGTTAAAACAAATATATTAAATGAACATTCCTAGTCATATTTCGTAACAAATTTTACATTTTATATAATTTTATTTTACAATAATTTATACATTTTTTTATTTATATTTTATTTCATTTTTCTTTTATTCTCTTGTTTCATATATTTACGATGTGTATTCATAAATATGTTTATATAGCTACATCTTATTAGTTATTATATTTGGGTATAAAAGGCCAGTTCATAAAAGGTTTTCAGATTTTCATTTTATTTTTATAATGATTTATCCAGTATTTTTTATTTCATTTTATTTTATTTCATTTTCTTTTATTTTCTTTTTTCATATGTTTACTATGTATTCATAAATATGTTTATATAGCTACATCTTATTATATTTGGGTATAGCTATATTTAGTATTTTTACTTATTTTATTTTATTTAAATTTATTGTATTTCTTAATTTTTATTTTATTTTATTTTAGTTTTCTTTTCATATGTACCATATATTATTTTCTAAATATTCATTTACTTATACTATAACCTATTATATTAATTTTATGATTTAAATACAAAGTTTTTAAATCAAAAATATTTGTTAAGTGGGACTGATGTTAAGGCCATGCTGCGACCATATATAAATAAATAAGCGGAGTATACTTTTTGTAGTATATAATTATGTTCCTTTTATTATTTATTGTACGAAAATGGTTTATTCGGCAATAGTTTTGCTGAGGTGAATAAACTTTACGTAACTATTGCCTTAAAACTATAAACTTATAATTTACAAATATGGTATCAAAAAATTCTTTGAAGTTTTTTTTACCGATTAGCGTATAATTTAAATTTATATTTTCAATAAAAACATGAAAAAAAACGCTAGGAAAACCGTAACTTTTTGGCTTTTTTTTCATTCGTGTAGGGATGAAGAATGACAGTCGAAATGCGTTTCAATATATCTATATTTATTATTTATAGATATTATAATTCTTTTATCGATTATCAATGAGTTTATTTTATTAAAAATAAAAATATTTAAATTAAAAAAATAATTGAAAATAATATTTTCTACTTAATGTAAAAATGGTATTATTCTATATTTGAATCAGTGTATATTTTCTAAAAAAATTTCTAAGTTCAAAAAAATTTCTAAGTTCAGAAAAGTTAAGTTAAGTTTTTAAGAAAATTGTTTAGTGACAGCTTTCTGGCAATTCAGAGCTTGCCACCTAAGAGGCCTATTGCTGGATGGCATAACTTTCTGACCTTACAATTTTTGAACTTTCAATCAGTATATATTTTTCAGAAAATATATACTGATTCAAATCTAAATTTTTAAATATAATTTAATTAAAAAACTATGAAAAATATGTGACTTCTGCCATCGTAAAAGAATAATGGTATATTTCAGATTTCCGTTCCATTTCCCCACCCCTTCACCCCACTTGACTGGGAGATTTGACCCAGTGACTCAGTAGGAGGAATCAATACAGAGGCATGGGGAGCCCACATATAAACATACCTGATAACAAAAACTAAGTAACAAAAATTGCTAAAGGGTTATGAATTTAACAAAAAATCATGATCACAGCAGCCACAGCTAATTGCTCACATTTACTTAGTACTACTAACACATTAGGGAGGCTCATTTCAGCTAGTGTCAATCAACCAAAAATGGATAAAATTTATATTTTTTTAGGTTTTCTGAAATTACCAAGCTTTAGAAATTTTTAAATAGTTATTTTTATTTTTAATTTCTTTTATAAAATATTGTGAAATGCTCCCATATTTTACTTATATCATATCTAGAACTAATTTCTTTAAGTGTTATAGTTTTTAAGTTACAGTTACTTAAAAACAAAAAAAAGGCAGATTTTTCTGAAATTACCCCGGTTGATGGATGTATATATATATATATATATATATATATATACACTGCTGCTAACTACTCTATATATATACCCATATATATATATATATAGCAACCACCATATACCGTACTACTATAACTATATATAGCATCGAGCGGGCTGAGCTCGGACCACCTTAGGCATAACTTCGTCTCCCAGCTTTCCCCTAATGCACTTTTTGGAATTTTTTTCTGAGAATTCAGGCCATATAGTAGTATAAGCTTACAAAAATAATAATGTAATTCTAATAATAAAAAAGTTTTAAAGTTTTAATAAAGCTCCTTCAGCCTGACCGTGGAGGGGTGAAGCGGACCCTACCATTGAGGGGTGAATCAGACCACCTGTTTAACTTCGTCTTTTACGTATAAATTCAATTTTATATTTTAATTTTTACTTATAATAATTATTTATATTAAATTCATAATAAGTAATAAAAATGTCAATAATGATACATAAAATAAGAATAAAAAATAAGATTGGTGCGTTTACCCCTCTCCTTCTCAAATTATTACTTGAATTTGTTTTTCTATATAGAATTTCATTTTTATTTTTAATTTTTACTTAATATAAGTAACTTTTATTTTTCTGTAAATTAATTATACGTAATAAAAATGTCAATAATAATAAGTAAATACACTAAAAAAAAACCTAGTCAAGTCACCCCTCCACCATCAATTTTTACGGCAGATGAATCGGACCAAGTTAGGCCCGTGATTTTTGCCACTAATACTGTTTGAAACAAAAATTCGCTTTGCCAGTTTAAAGCTAACACACTTGACGAGTGTATTCACTGAAAAATAATTAAAATCCATTCACAATCTTAAATACTATAAAAATTTTCAAAAAACAAAAACTAAATTTTCCAAAGCTTTGAAATTTTCCGGAAGAGCCATTTAATTATCCTCATTTGTTGGCTCTGGTTTAAAGAAATATGACCATTTTTCAAATTAAAGATGATCTAAATAAAACTTGTGTTGCTAGGTTTCCTAAATGGATTGAAAAAAAAAAAAAAATTGCAGTTAATTTTTTTTTTTTTTTTTTTGGAGTGGACCCGGAGATCACCCCTCAAGGCGGACCCCGGTCACCGCTTCTGACGCTAACTAACATAACACTGTATGTAGCAGCCAGCCAGCCTAATAATAATATCAGCACGCTAGCCCAGTAGCAATACAGCAACGTAGCCTTAGCAGCAACCTATCACTGCTGCTGCCTTCTTCTTAGCTCTAACCAGCAACGCGTAACTTATGTAGCCCATATGCTAGCCAACGCTGGCACCTCAGCCAGCAGCCAGCGCTAGCTGTAACTTCAGCAACAATAACCCAGCCTTGCAACAGCAGCCAATATATATGCCAGCAGCTCAGCATAACAGTATCACCGCCAGCCCATGTAGCCCTGCATAATATGCTATAAACTCATATCTTATATATATATTATATCATACCAATCAATTCCTTGATTTAAAAATTTTGGAATCACTCCATATTGCCAGTCTCAAACCTTCTCTCAACCAGCAGTGATAGTGGTCCTTATCAACTGCAACTTTCATAACTTAAAACAGTGTATTTAATTGTTATCATTCCCTTTTTTCAGATGAATTGTTTATATTAATAGATATTTTATTTTTGTTAATTTAATAAAAAGTAATAAAAAAACTGTGTCCTGATGATGGGAATAGTATACTTCCCGAAACGTCGACTTATAATTTTTTATCGCATCATTGATCATTGTTAATTTGGAAAAAAAAAAAAACTTTAAAGAATTTTTTGATACCATTCCTATAAATAAAAAGTTTATTTTAAAACAATAGTTACATAAAGTTTATTCACCTCAGCAAAACTATTACTGTTTATTCTAATCATTTTTGTAAATTTTATGTTTATAGTTCCAATAGAATAGGAATGTGCGATTGAAAGCGAATTAAGTATTACCTAAAGCTAATGCCTGCAGCGGTTTTTATTAATCAAATTTGGCAGGAACCTTTCGCTAACCTTATGGATCTATGTTGCCGTATATCTAGTCTCAAAATATATTAGCTAATTAGACTTAAAAATTGTGTCTATGGGTGCACCGAATATTGGGTATGAATTCGACCTTTCTGCCAAATATTCAGTACTCCGTTTTCTGGATAGTATTTGGCATTGAATAACAGAAAGGCATTTCATCATCCCCACATGACTCATCAAGCTACTTTTAAGGCTGCAGCTATGTATTTAAATGGCTTTTTTTTTTTTTTAAATCTCCCAATTAGGTAGCCTAATTATTGAGTTCACAGATTCCTAAACAATCAATATATTTTTTAAAAAATTAATCAATCTTTTGAAATTCCTAGAAGCTGCATTAAATGCAAAATGTTAATAAAAATTTAAATTTTATGTTCAAAACATCAGTAAGGTTATGATGAGTTTGGTTAAGCATGATGAGTTTGGTTAAGTAGACACAGATTTACTATGTAGCGTCGGGCGGGGTGAATTGGTCCCTAAATATTAAAAATAAAAAAGGTAATTATTTCCAATAAGTGCCTCTAAACAGATTTTTATAAAAATCACAGCATAGACCCTAAAAAAATGGTAATGAAGAATAAAAAAAAAAATTTAGGAAAAAAAAGTTACAAACTCTCAAAGTTTAGAATATTCCCATGGGGTTTTCTTATACCAGAACTGTGAGGAATTTCGTTTTACCGCAATTTACGATTTTGGTGAATTTGGAATGCACGAGGCAAGGTGACTATAACCAAAGTTTACCATATTAGTGTAAACCAAAGTTTACCCTATAATAAAAGGGTAAGCTTTGGGTAAACTTTGCTACAACCACAATCTCTATACCCCACAGATATGTTACGAAACCATAGTGTAAAAAGCGAAATAGTAAAAAAATTATAAATGCAACAGAAATCTATATATCCAAAAATTTAAGCATATTTTATCAGTTTAATAATTTTTAACGGTTTTGGATAATAATTTTTAATAATTTTTGACGATTTTGTAGTTAATTTTTTTTCCATTACGTGTATATTTAGTTACGTTTTATTTAAAACTATATATATATATATATATATATATATATATATATATATATATATATATATATATATAATATATATATAATATACAAATATAATAATATATTAATAATATATATAAATATATATATATATATATATATATATATATTATATATATATATATAGTATATATATTATTATATATATATATAGTTATATATATATACAGAGATGGGCAGTACCGCGATACATGCGTACCGGGTACTTGTATCGGGCGATACATTTTGTACCGGTATCGGTATCGCCAAACACTGTTGCTAAAGTACCGATGTATCGGTATCGCCCACTTGTTTTTTTGTGTACCGATACCGAAAAAATCGCAGTTACTTTTAATCGGTAAGCATTTATTTAGTATAATATATATTATATATATATATATATAATATATATACTATTATATAATATATATATATATATATATATAAATATATATAATATTATATATATACTATTATATATATATATATATTATATATATATATATATATATATATATATATATATAATATATACATTATATATATATATATATATATATATATATTATATATATATATTTTATATATTATATATATATATACTATATATATACTATTTAAAGTATATATATATATATATAATATTATACTATATATCTATATATATATAACTATATTATATATATATATATATTATATATAATATATATATATATTCACTTCTTTACGATCGCCAGTACGGCTTTCGGCTCGAGGTCTCTACTGGGATATACTTTCCTATCTTACTGATTTATGGTTTTTCGGGTATGGCACGCGTCACCTGCTCTCCAAGTTTCCCCTCCTTGGTTTCCCATGAACTTAAGGTCACACATAGTCTAGTTTCTTTCAAATCGCTCAATATCAACTGTTGGATGGGGGGACTTCTTCTTCCTTTTCTGTCAATTAGTGGTGTTCCTCGGGGTTCTGTCTTATCTCTTACTTTATTTTTAGCTTTTCATTAATGATTCTCTCACCTGCCACATCTAACTCATTCACTCATATGCCGATGACTAAACCCTTCATTCTTCAACTCATTTCAATTCTGTCTTCCTTCTTTTACTTCTAGAATTGCCTCTCGTCTTACATCTTTCCGATTCTATTCTCGCTAGTGTCTGGATAAAATTTCCGGGTGGGTCGTCTGAACCTTGTGAAATTCAATTCTTTAAAAAAACTCAACTTCTACAAAATCTCCCTCTCTAAGACATCTTTAACTTTCCTATCTCTTTCGATGTTCTCTCGTCTCTTCCTGTTGACAATATAAACATCCTTGGCCTTAACAGTAAACAAAAAAATTGTCTTGGAAACCTCAACATCACAACGGTTGCTAGGGCTGGCCTCAAAGAACTGGGAGTTCTGTTTAGACTGCGAACTTTTTTTCCTCTTCCGTTGCTCCAGCTATACAACGGCCTCCATTCCGCCCTTGTTATGGAGTACTGCTCCCAATATCTGGGGGGGCTCTGGTTTAACCCCCGTCCTTTTTGGATAGGGTCGAGTCAAAGGGCAAAAGGCTTTTAAACTGTTCATATGTACTTTCCAGTTCACTGACCCTCTATCTTTTGACGGCACGAGTGACACTGGCATTTTATCTCTTTTCTATAGGTACCTCAGCGGCAGGTGCTCGAGGAGCTTATCATTCGCGCACCTCCACCTTTACGACGCCTTCGTAGAACTAAGGGTTCTGTGTCTGCACATGAGTTTTGTGTTGATGTAGTAACTCCAGGCTAGTTCGCTACGGTGCTTTTCCTTCTTTCCTGCCAACATCTGTTCAGTGGAGATTTCTCTTCCGATCTTCTGTGATTTCCTGCTGAATTTAATCTCCCACTTCAAAAGCTGCGTCTGATGCTCAATGCTGCGTAATTGCTTATTGTTGACTTATGAGGCGTTGTAACACCCCCCTGCCTTGAATACGGGCTCTGCCCGTGATGGTGGTGACAACTGTAAAAACATATATATATACTATATATATATATATATAAGTTATATTATATATATATATATATATATATTATATATATATATATAGTAATATATATAATATATATATAATATATATATTTTTATTAAATACTATTTTTATATTTTATGAAATGTTAATAATATTATATTATATATATATATATGTCACAATATGTACGTCCCTTGTACCTCCGCGGCCCTCCAATAGATGAGTGGTCTTCCTTCTGAGGTCGTTGTCTAGGGTTGTGACACTTCCCAGGTCGTTACTGGCTTTGATTCTTCTGGCGAACTTCTGTCTTCCTGAATCCCCGTCGAACTTCAGCCGTTGTATAAGATCTTCCTTACTTTCCTCTAAAGTTTCTCACTGAATCTTCTTTTTGGTTCCTCACAAGAATAAGGAAGTCTCTCTTAAGGATCCTTACTTATTCCTTTTTACTTCTTACTATCCCTTCAGTAAATCCAAAGTGTACCAGGAAGGTTTCGTAGTAATGAAATAATGAATAGTTATTCTAAACCTTTTAATTCTTAACTAAACTTAAGTAGTACACGTCAAGAGTCTTGATCATGAAGAGCGGCAAACAAGATGAACCCATATATGCACTTCAATGCTCGCTCTTTGATAACATTCCTCTCTTAAACGCTACTTTGTATATTGGTTATAAATATTTTTACAATCTTTCTTAAAATTATTCAAAATAAACTTACAAATTAAAATATTATCACAAAAACTATAAATTATTCTAAAATAATTTTACAGTCTAAAAAGCTTTGAATTGATGATTTAAATTATAAGGAATGAGAAAGAATGGTAAAAATTACTAAATTAATTACGAAAAGCTAGAATGTCCATCACTAAAAATATGGACTATAAGAGCATTCTCAGTGGTGAAGAATAGCAGCTTAACCTTTTCATCTTAACATTCATCTGTGATAACTATCCCCCTTATTAATTATGAAAGAACGGATTCCTGAGGATACGTTCTTTCCTTCATCTCAACCCACAGATGAATTCTACGTCTTCTCTTCCTGAAACTCCTGTGTCCTAGGAATTCAGTATTCTTCACTCCAAACTTACATTTCGATGGTCTTACCGTGAAGCCTGATACCCTCAATCGTCTCATCAATTCTTCTATTTTCTGGAGGTATTCTTTCCAACTCTCGGTATACACCATCACGTCGTCAATGTAACTTTCCGTATTCCGCATTCCCTTGAGCACTTTCCTCATGGCTCTTACAAGTGTCGCCCCCGAGTTCACCAATCCAAACGGCATCTTCAGGAACTCGAAATGGCCATCTTGTGTATCGAACGCCGTCTTCTTTATATCATCTTCATCCATCGGTATTTCGTAATTATTCCCTCCTCTTTCTTCAGCAACGACGAATGGTCCTTTCCATTGCATATATAATTCGTTGCTTTCGGTCGGTAACAGTATAAGTACCTTTTCCCCCTTTTTGAACTTTCGATCCTTCGCTTTCCGATCATGATAATGTTTATGTCTAATTTGAGCCCTTTTTAACTTCTCCTGAGCTATTTAATTGTTTCCGTCAACTTTTCGCGCACTTCGAATGCGTACAGGTAACTATTCTTTATTTCATCTTCACGAATTTCTTCTGTCCATAACTCTTTCAAAATTTGTATGATCTCCTCACTTATCCTTGCCGTATAGTAGTTCAAATTTGGAGGGAACCATATCTGGGGATTAAAGATATGGATAGAGAAACTATGAGAATGTGTTGAAAGACGAGTGACGGAATTCCTCATAGGAGGAGTTATGGGATTCAGAAGGTTAATAATGGAAGTGTCCATTCGGTAATATCGATATTACAAAGAGAATAATTCAACAGTTTTCTTTGGGATAAAAGAGAATAGAAGTCATTAATACTGGGAGAGTTGGGGAGGAAAAAAGCTCTAGACACAAACACTTCCCATTTGAGAACCACGTAGGTCGAATCTATATAATAATCCCCGATATATATCGTATTCACCCGTACAGTCATCATGTGTCTTCTGACCTTGTTCCATATACCGATTTAACGATACGTCTTCCGTTTTATCATTTCGAAGAGCTCTTGATCGTCGAATGTGGGTCCACTTCGGAGCTTTATGACGGAGGACCATCTTCTCCTTTAAACAACATCTTTTCTCTTCCGATAGAAAGTTCTCTCCATCACATGATTCATCATCTTTATTTTTCACATCTTTCACAATCGTCAATTCTTTTGACATATCATATTTTAAGGCAGAATCGCAACGTATAATCTTCGTCCGATGAACGTAGTATCTGCATCTCATTTTCTAAATTATCCAAACGATTTTCGTTCATCACTAACTTCTTTCGCGAATTCTTAAAATCCGCTTCTTCAGTGACATCTTTTCCTCTATTGCCACAGTTACGTCCTCGTTCTCCCATTCTTTCATGAGCTCCAAGATTTCTTTCAACTACGTTAGAAACGACTTTGTCGAGCTCCGACCCTTTCACCTGCAATTTCTCTTTTCACAACACTTTCCGTCGGTTGTCTTAACATCACGCCACATTTGGGCAGAATCTCCTGTAACTAAGGGAGTTGCAAAGTGCTGGGTCTTTTCATTAAATTTCGAACTCAAATCAGATTCGTTCCAATCTAGGACAACTTCTGTCGAATCAATTCTTGGTTCTTTCTTCGTTTCTAATTCTTCAATGTCTGGTTTAAAACCTTCTGAGTAATCTGTTGACCAAATAGGAGACAGTGTCCGTTCGAATCCACATTGATCCTCTATTTTTGGAGGTTCGTCCTCTCCAGTTAAATTTTCTAATTCGGTTTTCAATGCTGCCGACTAGCTTTTTCCTCGAACCTGTGCAGTCCGGTGGGTATATGCTCCCTTTATATTTGCCTTCGCCGTGGGCTTCCTTTGTTGACCTCACGCGTCGGCGCTTTCTTCCGCACCAATTCCTATTTCCTTCGAAAGAGTCCAGATTCATTGTTTAAACTATCGGACACCATTTTCTTCGGCAACTTCTTCAAATCCTTTGCGTGTCAACAAGATCTTGACTTGCTTCACTTGTATTTCTAATCGTTCCTGTTCCGATTCGGAACATGGAACAAGTTTCTCTCTTAACATACCATTTACCTTTCACTCCTATGGAGATTGCTATCCATTCAGGAATTCCAGTTTCTTAAACTCATATGCGCGTTCCTTCTCTCTTTCAGTGCGTTCCTTCTCTTTTTTCGCTCGTTCTTTTTCCTTTTCGAGAGCTTCTTCTTTTCGCCTTGCGGCCTCAGCAGCTCTTTTTTCTGCTATGAAGACTATGGCCTCTTTTCCCTTCAAACCTAACTCTTGACATAACTTACTCAACAAGTTATAATCCATTTCTTTAAAGTAAGTTTTTTCAAAGTTTATACAACGCTTCTAGTCAGGACGGTGAATTAGTTAGAAGTATCCAGTCAAATTTCGCTTGAAGTTTCCAGTGTATCACTGATCATTCATAGAACAGGCCCCCCAATTAAGTTTTCGCTTCTCTACTTTCAGAAGCTCTCCCGGACAGGCCGACCAATTAATGTCACAATCGTACGCCCTATGTACCTCCGCGGCCCATCCAATTACTGTATGAGTGGTCTCCTTTCTGACGGTGTTGTCTAGGGTGTCTGTGACACTTCCCAGTCGTTACCTGGCTTTGCCTTCTTCTGGCGCACTTTCTGTCTTCCTGAATTCCTCGAAGCAGCTTCCAGCGTTGTATAAGATCTTCCTTTACATTTCCTCTAAAGTTCCTCCTGAATCTTCCTTTTGGTCCTTCAAGAATAAGTGAAGTCTTCTCTAAGGTCCCTTACTATTCCTTTTTCTTGGGCTTACATATCCTTCAGTAAATCTAAGAAATGTCAAAATATTCTTCTTAGTAATGAAATAATGAATAGTTATTCTAAACCTTTTAATCTTCACTAAATTAAGTAATACACGTCAAGAGTCTTGATATGAAGAGCGGCAAAGTAGGTAATGGAACCCATATATGCATAATGCTCGCTCTTTTATATAACATTCTCTCTTAAAACGCTTACTTGTTATATTGTTAAAATATTTTTACAACTCTTTCTTTAAAAATTATTCAAAATAAAAACCTTCACAATATTAAATATTATCACAAAAACTCATAAAATTATTCTAAATAATTTCTACAGTCAAAAAGTATGAATTGATGATAAAATTACTCCATTCTTATAAAGAATGGTAAAAAAATAACTAAATTAATTACGAAAAGTAGATCCTCACTAAAAATATGACTAAAAGATTCCTTATGGTGGAAAAGATGCAGCTTAAATGTTTCTAATTTGGAATGGGATATAATAATATATATATCTTATATATATATATATATATATATATATATAATATATATATATTATATTATATATATAGTATATATAATATATTATATATAATATAATATATATATATATATATATTATATATATATAAATATATATATTGCAATAATCCAAATATTGAAATCAAAGAAGACTTAAATTTTATTTAAGTCAAATAAGCACTTAAAATCTTATGTTTGTTGTGGCTTCTGAATTCGATTGGCACCGAAATATCATAACATTTTGTAACTTGTTTATAAATTAGCTCTTTTTACTGCTTTAAGCTCAAACTCTGCCACTTTATGATCTATAAAACATATATCGATGCTTTTTCGTAAGATCCCCCGATAAGACCCCTATTGAGAACCCTTATGAAAACCGCCGCATTTGAAATCCAAAGGAAATGACTCATCTGCATCCCCTAAAAAAGAAGCCCCTCTTTAAGAACTCCCCAAAGACAGAAGAGAGAGAGACAGAGAGAGACAGGGAGAGACCAGAGAGAAAGTGGAGGAGAAAGATCTTGGAGATTGAGTATTAGGATGTTTTATAAGCAGCATTACCACCTTATCGTGCTATCGACAAATAAGACTTCTGAGAGTACAAGTTTTTAAACTTAGGTATACAGTTAGGCATCAGATCAGGCGAGGAGTGAAACTTAGAGTCCCAACTAAGATTAGATAGATCAGTTCTTTAAAAAATGGGAAGTTATATCTTATAAAAATTAAAAAAAAAAAATACAATATATTTTATAAATATACATTTGAGTATATAAATATATGTATAATTATTAATATTTATATATTATGGTTATTTTGCCAAATCTATAATTATCCTTAATTTTTTCTTTATTTTATTTTAATTATTAAAAAATAATAAAAAGACAGGAAAAAAATCCATACTAGCCAAAATGTAAAGCTAGGCTGTTGGAGAGTCTGGTCGTGGAACAGAGGTAAATTAAATGTAACATTTATTGTATAATTTTAATTAACAGAGTCATTAATGATTTTTTATCTAATTATAATTTATAATAAAAATTCCTATTATGATTACTAATACGAATGGCAAGCGTTGTTGTGTTTTATATAATAATAACAATAATAATAATAATAATAATTAATAATAATAATAATATTAATAATAATAATTAATAATAATAATAATTAATAATAATAATAATAATAATTAATGATAATAATAATAATAATTAATAATAATAATAATAATTAATAATAATAATTAATGATAATAATAATTAAAAATAATAAAAATTAATAAAAATAATAAATTTGGTCGAGAACATTAAGATCGTCGACATTAAACTCCCATCAAAGAGAGGAGACAGAACTGTTTGAAAACTATGTTTGTAGCACTGCAATATAAAAGAAAATGGATGTAGACCTCCATTCTTTTAGGAGAAATGGATGACAATAAAAAAAATTCAATTATTCAAATGTACCCTTTGTACCATCAACCCCCCCAATGAAATTACAGTCGCGCTTAGATATATATAATACACAAATTATAATATATACTTTAATATATATTATGCTCTAAATATTGTTAGTGATGTAAGATTCATTTGTGGAGTAAAAATATGTAAATGATAATTAAAGAAATATTTTACTGATAATTAATAATTATATTATAGTCAATACTTTTATTTTTTAATAAAAATATAGATTATAATATTCTTGTAAAACTTTAAATATTTTGAAAATATAATACTAATTAAATTTTATCAAGATATTATATTAGTAAAACATTACTTATTTTGAAGATCAGCTTTGATTTATATTGTATTTTCTTTGTTTCATTTCTTACAGGTTTTTTTGTTATGGTTTTTTTTTGTCATACATTTTTTGATGGATTTTATGGATATGGTAGAATGTAATAAAGACTAAAAGAAATCAGCGTATTATTCAATTCAAGAAGAGGTGATTTCTGACGGGGACATACCAGTGTTTTGGGACATCCTTGGTCATAGAAATTGGAAATCACCACACTGGCGACCTTGCCAGGATGTTGGAAGTCGTTATCTTCTCATTTACAGTGGCTACTGTTATCTTCACGTAGCACCGAGTTAGTGGCGTTGTTATCGACTACAAGACTAGTTTTGGTTGTAGTGGTCACTACCGTCTTCGCTTAGCACCGAGTTATTGGTATTGGTACGACTACAAGACAATCGTAAAGGACGGATGAGAGATTCGCTTCGTACACGAGCCTAAGGAAATTTCTGAGACCACAAGGCCGACAACTTACCATATACCTTGTGTCCTATCCAGATGGTCATGTGTGTGACAGACCTATCAACAACCCATTCAGTAGATGAACCTCTGTGTCCAGTAGAAGGAAAATTCCATTGAATTTCGACCAGAACCTCTCTTGTTTTTGTAAGGTAGAGTACTTACATATAAAAAATGTATTTTTTTTAATACAAAAAATAATACAGACCTACATTAAAGATAAAGAATAGGATCATATACAAATGATATTCTTCATATTGATGCCGGGAGGCTTAATATGTTGAATATACATCTTGTATCATGACTCCAATAATAAAACACCCCATATAAAAGTGTTACACTAGTAAAGCATATGTGTTAATGCTCCCAAACACATTAACAGCTAAAGGAAAAGCTGTATCACATCACAAAGTTGACAGAAAATTCAACATAAAAAGCCGTTAGAAAAAAGGCTACTTTTTATTATTGTGTAAAAATAATAGACAAAAATCTTTAGTGTATTTTTTTTATATATTAAAAAAATAAACTAGAAGAAATTAAATTTTCACAAAGAAGTGAAAACCAATTTATTATTAGTTGTAAAGATTATTTTATATGTTTTTTTTTTTGTTTTGTTTTTGAGCATAATTTCAAAAATAATTATAAAAATATCATATGATTGTATTTTCCATGTTTGTATCCAATAATTGAGGAAGATCTTTAAGAAGTACATAGAAAAATGCAATCAGAACACTTTTTAAAAAATTAATTAAAAAATTAATTATTTTTTTTTTATTCTTCTAAAAGATAGAATAGATTTAGTGAATCCCTTTTGTGA
Organism: Trachelipus rathkii; assembly: GCA_015478945.1. NCBI lineage: Eukaryota > Metazoa > Arthropoda > Malacostraca > Isopoda > Trachelipodidae > Trachelipus > Trachelipus rathkii. The sequence continues at coordinate 12,519 of JABUQX010084031.1, read as the reverse complement.
AAATTTTTTTTTAGAATTATAATTATTAACGTAATTAGAGCTTTAGTGGAATTAGTTAAAAATCCTAAACAATAAATAGCAAAGCATAGGAGGAGATGCATAAAAAGTTGCTAAGAGAAAAAGTGCGTGCATATAATTTGTTCTATTAACTTCGTAGACTCAATTTTGAGAATCAGCAAAATTGTGGAATTAGTATAATACTCATTCATAAGACTTGAATGAAGAAGGAGTAAGAGTAAAATGGGGAAGAGGGAAATACGCTGAAAGCGGAAGTAAACCGGAGACGGCATTGAGGAAAAGACATTGACGTTGAGTGCCAAGCAAGGGCGTATCATTGACCGATAAAATATTAACCTTGCTTCCCTTGACGGAGAAAATAGTTTCTGACCCGTTTTCTTTTCCTTGTTCTTCCATTATACACATACACACAGCATCTACAATAATAGATATATATATATTATATATCATATATTATATATATATATATATATATACTATTATATAATATATATATATATATATATATATATATAATATATACTATAATATATATGTTATACTATTTTTTTTCTATTATTTTTTCTTATGTTTTTTTGTTTTTTTTGTTTTTTTTTTTTTTTTTTCTATATGTATGTTTATTTTTTTCTCTTGTTGTTGTTGTTATTTTTCTCCTGCAATTTTTTAAAATCAATTTTATGTTTTATTTTAATCATAATTTTTTTTAATTAATACAGGTTTTCACGTATCGAGTATAATAATAAAAAAATATTTTTGAAAACGTAAAAACAAATCGAGAAATGACCCTCGATCAGTTAAAAAATTATTTTTCTTTGGAAATCGTAAAAACAAAAAGAAGAAAATGGAAACTTCGACCAGTAAAAAATTATTTTCTTTTGAAAATCGTAAAAAACAAAAAAAAAGTAGTGACTCTTAAAAGTGAAAAAATGTCCAAGTGAAGTGTTTTTTTTTAAGTGTTTTTCTTGTTTGTGTTTACATGTGATCCTTTTAATCGTTTCTACTACTTAATTTAAAATTTGTCTTAAATATAAAGTTTCAAAATTTAGAATAACATATTATAGAAAGACAAAAGGTCACCAAAGGTCAAAAGTTCATAGAACATAGAAATGGTTCTATTTTGACCCCTTGACCCCAGAACAAAAAATTTGTTCCAGTTAGAACACCAGAAAAATGTTTCTAATAGAACACAGGTCATTAGAAGAACATGTCCTACAGAACGCAAGAACAAAGAATTTTTTTTTAAATGTTGTAATAGAACAAAATTTGTAGACATTGTTCCTGCGAACACAAAACACTATAAGAATGGTTTAATAAGCTTGTGTCTTTTTCCAACCTAGAAAATATAGAACAATATTGAAGAACAAATAAGGGTTACAACCTTTGACAAAGAGAACATAACACATAGCAACAGATAAAGGGTCAAGAAAAGATGACTCTACGAAAAGCGTCGAAATGAACACTATCCTTTTCTAATTTAGTTATCCTAAAGGATAATAAAGCATTACTATCTTATAGTTACAGACATAATTAAAGATAACTTCATTATCAAATCAGACATTTTGAAAAAATATTTTTTAATTATAATTTATATAACAGATACAACACAGAACGTGATTGACAATAAAGATTCAAAATTATGTTTTTATTTTTTATTTTTTGAGATTACACGGTTACAATTCATTATTAAGATCTTAAATATTAAGTAATTAGAAATCTTCATTAAATTTATTTAGACAATTAACTTTTGACTAATTAAATATTTTTTTAATTGTGAATTGACATACAATTAATAGTGATTTAATATCCCGTACTATTTTGAATATTTAAACATTTTTGAACAATAGAATATGAACATAGAAAATTTAGTGAAAAACATTTTCGTTTTTTTCGTTATTGTTATTTCTGAAATAGAAAAACGAAAAAATATTTCCCATTTTTGTGAAACTTAGAAAATTTTTAACGAGAGAAATTAAAAATTTTAATAAATTAAGTGAGGTAGACATTCGTAATTAAATAATTATTAGTAACCGATCTTAATGAACAATAGTAATTAAAGTAATTAAAATAAAGTGATTAAAAAATAACCATATATAATATTTACATAATTTACAAATTTTAGAAACACTTAATGTTTTTTTTTTGCTGCGTTTTAATTATTACGGTTTAAAGAAAATATATTATATTTCTTTGAAAAACTTAGGAACACGTTAAATATTTTCTTATTATGTTCAGTTTTAAATAAATAGTAATTCTTTGGAAAACATAGTATAATTTAACAGAAAAGTAGAAAACCAGCTGTCGTATTTGTGAGCTGGAAAAAGACTTAGAAAATATTATAAAAAAGCAGTAGGAAATGCTACAAACTTTGCATATTTTATTATATTATTTTAAAGACATTTTTTAAATTTATTAGTTTAAATACTTTTATAGAAAATTATTAAATAACAATAGGAATTTGTTTGAAATTTAAATTGCAGAAAAATGAGCAATTTTCAGAACCAGAACAAAAATATTTTTGATTAGTTTCTTAAAAGAAGTTTCAAAAGTTTACTAATTGATAGTTTCGTATATGATAAAGAATGAAGAAAATGAATTCCTTCAGAGATATTAAGATGAGATTTGGAAACTTTGAACTTTAACTTTTAAATAAATAGGAATATTTATTCCTCATCATCTAAATAGATTGATAAACTACAACACATAACTTCACCACAATGAAGAGAAATAGTGAAGATCAGAAAAAAGAAGACGAAAGAGTTTTACAACAACTAGCCTCCATGTACAGTAACATTGAGGAAGCACTAGATTATTACACTTGGATTTATAATGAACCACCCAGTTTCCTATTAGAGGAACAGACAAGAACTCTTACTAGCCACATAAATAATTTTACTGTTCCTGAAGAACAATATCGATACAGAGTACCTTCTACACCATGGACAATTGACAGAACTGTCCCAACAATAGAAAATATAGGTTATATTTTTACAGAATGTCATAGTGACATATATCCTTCTGTAAATAATTTTACTGTTTATCGTATGCAAGGCGCTAATTTAGAATTACAGCCAAGAGACTCCGATAATTTTGATTGGTTTCTGGATGTGAATATTTCAGATCTTGATTTCGAGGAAGATTTTGAAGATTCCATCGATACTTTATCCTTGTTAGATTGGCTCGACCAGCCAGAAACAATGGACTACATTATGGGTATTTCTAACGAAAGTGAATCTTTCAATAATGATAATGCACATCAAGAATCCCCAGTAGAACCTCTCAACAATAATAATGATCATCAAGATATAGAAGAACTTGATCAACATATGTTAGATCATGATTATTGTACTACTTTGGATGGTTATTCATCAGAAATAGACGATTTAATGAATCACAATATACAATCATCTAATTTAAGAGATATCGAAAGCGATATTTCTTCTGAGAGAACTAGGAGGCTCCAAACAATTATGAATCATTTGGATCTCTCTATCGAAGGAACCAGACAACGCCAAACAATTTTGGATCAGTTATACGGCGGTTCTATTGGGAATGAACTCCCACTGAACCCTTTATTAGACCATTCTATGAACAATAATGGTCCAGACCTAGAAGGATCCCCATATGGTTTAGATACCTCTGCGGATCAAGTATTAGAATACTTCCCTTCTATTTTAACACCGATAATTGAGGTGTCTGAAGAAGTAAAAGAAGAACCAGAAGACATTGTCATGGTTATAGAAATACTTGGGGAAGAAGAAGATGGGAACATACCTCCCCCTACAACCATTAACGAAAATAGAAATATTTAGGCAAGCAAGAGTGGACAGACCTCTTCTTAAGCCAAAAAAATGAATAACTCTGTGTTTAAAGTAGTACAAATGTACAAAATAAGTACAAATAAATAAAAATAATAGTACAATTACAGTTAAGAAACTCACCCTAATTTTATTCAATGTGACAAAAAATAGTGTTGATGATGAAAAGCGGTAACATTTATGAAGAAAAGAGCATGGATATAACAGAAAGCTTTTGTTACCATTCTTTAATAAATTTCTTTAGATTTAAAAATTTCTAGAAGAGATTGAGAATAGATTCATTAAAAAAACTATAATGAAATTATATCTGCTCTGATCAAGAAGGATCATTAAAAAGAAAAGCCATAAACCGTAAGATATGGAATTTCAGAAAAATTTCAAAAAATTCGTGATTTAAAATATCACACTGATAACGGCTCGGGAAAAAGCAAACTTCTTACAGAAGCAAAATCACAGATGCATAATATATATATGTTATATATATACAGGTTTTTACACAATTCGTAGTAAAATTTACAAAAATCATACGGGAAAATAGGTTTTTTGACCTTTGAACCAAACAGAGTAGAAAATCGAAGATTTCGAAAATTGCTGTTTTCGCTTCAAGCGACTTTGAAAATTTTACCTATTATTTATACAATATTAATAAACATATATTATATATATTTAAATATATATATATTATTTATAATAAGACAGAAATTTAGAGTTTAGACTCCAGAAATCAGAACTTATAAGTTCAGCTTTGAGAATTGAAGTAAGGTAAAAGAAAATATTCCACACAAACTTATTATGAAGAAGAAATCATATGAAGAACATTGTCCTTCATCCAACAGACAGCAAAAGGAAGAACAATTACTCCACTCAGAAAATGTGTTATTTTAAATTAATATTCAATTAAAGAAGTTAGAATTAATAATCAATTAAAACCCTTTTAGGAAGAAAGAGACTCCTAAATAGCACAAATATCAAGAAGGAAAATTGATATTTTTCAAATAGGAAACTCTTTAAGCGAAAAGAGATTGAAATATAATCCAAGCTTAAGTAGGAATATTAAAGAAGGTTTAAGACAAAAAGACAGCAGAAACTAATATGTCAGTAGTTATAAGAAAAATAATGAATACTTTTAGATTTAAATTCAAGAAATCTAGATAGAATACTAGAATAACCATTTTATTTAGCAAATTTTAAAATAAAAACTTTGAAGAAAGGTTGAAGTTTTGAAAATATACAATATAGAATTTTTATTATTTTCCTTATCAATTTTAGGAAATAAATTTAGATTAACAGTCTTTTGTTTGAAAATTAACAGATATTATGTTGCACTAAATTTTTGCAAAGAATTTAGCAGAATTTGTTCAAATCCGAATTGAATGAACTTCAAAATTACCAAAACTATATTATTTTCTTCTCATAGAATTTTCAAAAGGCTCATGTGACAAAAGTTTTTACCGAAAGTTTAGGAGAATAGAAGAAGAAGCTGGAAATATCTTTTAAAATGTTCAATGAACTCTTAGTCAGAAATAAGAAACCTATTCTTTGGAACTTTACATCAAATTTTAGAAAAAGCATGATAAGACCAATAGGTGCTTGATCATGTAACATGGATAAAAAGATGTTTATTTATTAATTATTTATATTCAAATGTTAATAAATAACATATTGTCTTATGCCTACATAGTTTATAGGATAAGAAAAAAGAAAGAAAAATAAGAATTTTTATTCTTTTTAACCATTAGGGCTTTACGGAAAAGAACCTAGGTTAACATTTTTGAAACAGAAGGTTCCAAATAAAGGATAGATAGTTTTCTTTAGTTTTAGTCTTCAAGAGACTATATTATCAGAAAAGATATCTGATAAGAGAAAATATAACATCAGAAATTAACAAAATGTAGAATAAAAAGATATTTTAGATTGCTATTTAAGGAAGACAACCTGTAAAAGAAGGAATTGGACACCCTTTTAGATAGGAACCTCTTCATTGATAGCTTTCAAGAACTCTAATACATTTACATTTTGTTCACCATTTAAAGTGAGTTTTCCAGTTGCAGAAGTTTATATAATTTTTGATCCTCCTAGATATTTTTCTTCTCATCAACTGAAACTCACATATAAGGTATGTTGTATAATTGCTACATTATGCAAGCTGGTCATAATATATTAAATCAAGAACAAAAACGGCTATCACCATTCACAGCCATTCACTATCTTGAATTTTCACTATTTTATGCTCAAGAATTTACCTAGTTTAAAGCAAATTCTAGCCGAAGAACATTTGAATTATAACTCGGTATATCATTTGGTATTCAGATTTACTAATCAAAAGAATAGAATCCTTACTATTTCAGAACTCAGAAATAATCAGGAATTCCATAGGATTGGAAGGATAAGCCGGTTATTCACCAAGGAGTTCTAGCAACTATTCAGGAATTGTAAATCGGCAATGAAGACTTTACAAGGAGAATTTATACCGTTGGTTGCTACCTTTGAGAAACTCGTTTTTAAAATTCAAGAAATGTAAGGAAATGATACATGAGGAGCTAGGAAAAGCCAGAATTTATCTGAAAATAAATTGAGTCACGATGAGATCAGAACTCGTGTTTTGAGAATAATTAGTGCCATAATGGTCAGAAGAGTATGTTTAAAAACCACTTGTGTTTTATTTTAATAAATAATGAATTGTCATAAATGGTATAGGGATAAGATAGCCCGAAACTAGAAAATAACAGACTTAGAAACATCAATCCTAACAGGAATTATCCTAATTCCTGACAAGGACAATGGTGAAAAGTTCATTCATTGAACAGAGAATATAATATAAACCTTCAAATATTTAATAACTTAGTTGGAAAACAAGAGACAAAAGATTATAACTGAAAAGTTTTTAAATTTACTGTGGAAACGCCTTCTTCTCATTGACATTTTTTTCTCTGTTACTCAGAAATATTAAGAAGTTAAATGAAAAATTTAATAACAATAATCACAACAAACTAGAACAGAAATTAGGAATTCTTCAATTACCGTAATACATACAGAAACACATTGAAAATTATGCGTTATTGTGCCGAGACATTTCAGTCAACACATTTTCAACCCATTAGTTAGCAATGAATTGTCTAGTGAAGTGTTATAATAACACAATAACACATGAAAATTTTAATATGTTATTTTCAGGAAAATATAACATAAACACAATATACCATTAAGTTGTAGATAACTACAGAAACACATTAAAATTTTATTACGTTATTTAATCAAGATTAAATTATAAATAACACATTTGGAAATTATACGTATTTATTCAGTCGATCGCTTCAGTAACTATATTCATCGTTATGCGATGACTCCACCATTTAAGTCTTTTGATGTTAGATAAAAAAAAATTCATACGTTATTTTCACAGAATAGATGCGCTAGGGGGCACGTTAAGGGTTCGATCATCTGATATTTACTTGAAATTACCTAACTCATAAACTTTTATAAATTCATCTTTAAGGCAGAAATATGTTTCACTTTTATCTTTAATATATTTTATATATAAAGAGAGAAAAATATCTTTTATATATTTGTATATAGCAAAAATATATTTTTAAGAAATAAGCAGGAAATAATATCTCAGAAAACCTTCACATATATCTTAGATGAAGGTAATTTAAAAGAGAAAATTGTAGGATCTGTATTCATCCTCACAATCCAGTGTGAGTTAAAACTAGCAAGATTGTTAAAATTAGAAAAGAACAACCAGATAATTCTGGTAAAATGTTTCACAAGGCAAATCATGCAAAAAGAATATAAAAACTTCAATTTTTGTTCCAAGAAATGATAAGAACTGTAAGAGAAGGCAGTAGGAAGTATTAGACACTAATGAGTTGTATCCAAATCGCCCTTCTCTCACTCATTCACCACAGGACAAGAACAAATTGATTGCGTCAAACAGACAACTTTAAATTGTGTCTACAACAACAAAGAAATATTTAAGAGACAGTTCAAAATAAAGGCCTATTTGGAAAGCGTCTTTACTGTTCTTTTCTTATTCTTTGATGAGAAACTAGACACAAGAGAAAGTTAAAGACAGTTAGAAAATTTATCATTAATAAATTATGTAAGAACAGAAGACAGAACAAATAAATCAGAATAAATTTTTAGATAAAATAATAGATTAATAGATGTTAGAACAAGAAATTAAGAAAAAACATGTTGGAAAATCTCGCACCTAAAGAAGAATTTAAGTTCTAGGAGGGAGGAGATGTTCAACCACACATTCTTAGACGAAAATTAATGCTTATTTGTTTCTTTAGTCCTAGAAACTCTCTTGTTAGGACGAAAAAAGCCTAAAAATGTAATAAAATATTTGTGTTCTTGACCAAGAAATATGATACATAAAGACTACCGTCAGAATTTGTTAAAAAATATGTTAAATATGGGATTGGATAACCTGAAGGGGTTAGTATAGACTTATAAGTTTTAAATTCAGAAACTTGAAAGTTTTGGTGGAAAAACAATGGAAATATTGAGAATAAGAAGAATTGTGGTTGATTGAAAATTACCACTGAAAAGTTGAAGACTTATTAGCAAAATTCTTCATAGGATTTCTACAATAAATTCCACCCAAGTTAACCTGAAACTAAAATACTTTTTTATATTCTTATACTTATTGGCAAATCTTAGTTTATTGTATATAATGCTCGTTTCTGAAAATAGGTAATGAGGTTTATCCATTTACAAACTCATATCAAAGAACATATTGACAATTAGTTCTTTGAAAATAAATTATTCGGATAGAATATATATATCACGAAAAGTCATGTGATATACCTAAATAGTATCTAATTTTTAATATTAAGAAAATACAATGGAAAAACCTATGGAAAAAGAAGATAAAGAATGAACATTTCTCTTCCAATCTTCCAATTAAATTCCATTATCTTTATTGAGTTTATTGATAAATAAAAATTTAATATTAAATTTAGAAAACAATTTCTAGTTAACAATAACTTACTACTTTGAGCAATCTACATGAAAGACAGAAGGTACTAGAAATAACTTTATGGACCATAGAAATCTTCTTCATTTCTATCGATCTATCAGACAGAAGACTAAGTTGAATTTTTGGCCACTTTCATCTGAAAACTTTTGAAAAGATAACGATACAGATAGTCTCGCCACACAGCCCCTCCCAACCTCAAACAACATTCTCCATAATGTCATCAGGAAATTTGAAAAGATCTATTGATTAGAGATTCTTCATCAGAACCTCATTTAGTATTTTTTAGCATGACGAAAATAAAAGAAAGATCAAACACCAAAAGGACTGTAACTTCAAAAGTTACAAAGAAGAAACGAAGCAACATCAGTTCTTGGGGATTGAAGAAAAAAGAACAAAGTATCAAAGATTATAAAGAACTTCATATAAAAAACATCATGAAGTCGGATATACTAAATTAACTCCAAGAACATTAATTAGTATATTGTAAATAAATTAATATGCTGTAAAATATCTTTAAGTTGATCCATACTTCTCCCTCCCTCAGTTTTAGTTTTTTATTTTTTTTATTTTGTTTTTACAGAAATATAAAAAACTTTACACATATTTACATTCTCTTTTCTTTTATTTTAAGGTTTTATTACAAAAACTTTAAACATTTTTTTTTATTTTACATTTTTTTTTTTTATTTTTATATTTAGCAGGCATAGTCGCGTTCATTATGAACATTATTTTTTTTTGCCGCCTGGGTCCCATTATTCTGTTAAATAAAAATTTTAAATAAAAATCGAAAAACTTTTTTTTTTTGAAACGATATTTCATGCAACTTATCTTTATTTTTATTTTTTTTTATTTTTATTTACAGAAAATCTATAAAAAAACTAAAAATTTTAGTTAGAAATTTTTGTTTTGTTTTAATAATAAAAATGGACACATTCAGAATTACTTTAACTTTTAGATTTTTGCTATTATAACTTTAATTTTAAAAATTAGCCTTACGCTATATATATATTTTATTAATATTTTAATATTAAAATTTTCATTTTTTATTACTCAGAATCTATTTTTAATTCATTAGCCTTATGCTATATAATCAGGAATCTATATTTTATTAATAATTAATTAGAACTGTTGTTAATATCAGTTTTTATTCAATCTAATTTTAATTCATTAGCCTTATGCCAAATAATCGGAATGTTTTAATTAGTAAAGGAGTCTATTTTAATTCAAAAATTCTATTAGAATCTGAAATATTCTTCCTTTTAATTTTTAAATTTATTTTTTAATTTTTTAAGCTTTAGTTATCATTTTATTCATATATATAAAAATATAAACTTTTAACATAAAGTTCTGAAAAACCTCAGTACCTAGTTTATTTAGATTTAAGGCATTTCTACTTTTTCAAAAACATAAAAGTATTATGGACACTTAATGTTAAGAGTAGTGTAAAAATGTAATTGCTGCTACGAAGTTTTTTTTTTGAATAATATTTAAATAAAACTAATCTTAACAAAGTTGCTAAAATAAATAGTTTTAAACTTATTAATAACGATTTAATTAAAAAAAATTAATTCCTTACTCAATTCAAAATCTTTTAATTATATCCAACTCTTGTTGCCATTCTTAATAGTTTAAATAATTCTTAAGGATAAGAACATATATGTAAAAACTATCGCATACTAAGTCTTTTCATATAACGTTAGAATGATCCAAATCAGATTATAATTTAATTTTCCCTGTAAAACTTTTACATAACCCAACCGACCCGATAAACATTGGCCTTTACAATTTTTACCTTCAACCAAGAAACCAGGCAACGAAGTTTTCATATAAAAACTGGATAAGCCTACACGAACCTGTCATAAAGTTCCAGAAAACCACTTTCTTATTTGGACGTTGGTTTGTATTGATACATAATATGGGGACGCCTTAGATTATTATCGTACCGGTTCCAACAAATAAAAAGAACAATGCGATTACACTTTACATTCTTCATTAAATGTACAAATTACAACATTTGCTTTGCTTGGCTTCTTAATATTAGTTTACAAATTGTAAATGCTCTATAGCATACATAATGCTTGCTTTTCACATCGCTTCACTTATTAATAATATTTCTCATAATGTACTTTTGTGTCATGACTTCCAAACACTATTCTTGCTACGTGATTATGTTCATGTTTAACTTAATCCTTAAGCATTTAGTAGTTATTCTTTTTATAAAATGTGCCTCGCTGTATTTTGTAGCTGTTAACGCTGAGGGTAATTTACTGTGAAGACAAAATCCGGTTTTGACAACGCTTGTCCATCTTACATTGTGATGTAAAACTTTCTTTACTAACAATTCTGAGAATCGATCCAGAAGATCCAATATATTTAATTAAAACTTTAACTTTTTAATAAAGATGTTAACATCTAACGAATTTTTAATTAAAGAATGGATTGTATTATTTGTAATTTGAAATTTTATTCATATTAAAATTAAATTAAATTGAATTGAAAATCAAATTTTAAAGTAGCTTTAACTTCAAACTAAGATGAAATTTTCGAATGGACAAAATTTACTATTCTAGGTTTTGAATCTTTTTGAATACATAGAATCGTTTAAGTGCAGTTCATTAAAAACCATCCTGGTCTCATCTCCGGGTAGACCGAGGATACATGGTGTGCAACTATCCAACAATATTGACAATCTAAAATGACTTAAATCTTTACATTTTACGTCACGAATGAAGCACTTAAAAAATGGCTGAGCTTTGTTGTGGCTTCTGAAATTCGATCTTGGCACCAAACTATCATACCAATTTTGTAACTTGTTATAATTAGCACTATTTTATACTGCTCTTAAGCTCAAACTCTAGCCGCTTTATGATCTGATAAAACAACATATCGATGCTTTTTCGATTATACCCCCGAAAGACCCCTATGAGAACCCTTATGACTGAACCCCGCATTATTGAAATCCAAAGAAATGGATCTTCATCTCGCATCCCCTAAATAAGAAGCCCTCTTTAGATACCCCAAAGAAGAGAGAGAGAGACAGAGAGAAGGCAGAGGACAAAGAGAAGTGAGAGGGAGAAAAGATTTGGAGATGAGAGGTAATTTAGGATGTTATATAAGAGCATTACCCACCTTAGTCGTGACTAGTCCGGACAAACTAACAGCTTGAGATAACAAGTTTTTAAACTTAGGAATATCAGTTAGGCATCAGATCAGGGAGGAGTGAAACTTAGAGTCCCAACTAAGATAGATAGATCAGTTTCTTTAAAAAATTGGCTGGAATTATGATCTTCAGAATAATAAAAAAAACATATATTATTACTCATACAGGTGTGTTATAAATATATTGTATAATTAATTACATTAGTAATATGATATGGTTCATATGATCAATCGTGTGATCTACATCCCTTAATTCATTTTTATTTTTAATTATTAGACAATAATAAAGACAGAAAAAAATCACATCACAGCAAAATGTAAAGCTAGCTGGTTGGAGATTCAATCTCATCATTGGAGCAGAAGTAATTAAAAAGTAACATTCATTAATTACATTTTTAATTAATTAAATTTCAATTAATGATTTTTATTAATTAATAATTATATAATAATTAATTGTTACTTATGATTTGGGTAATTGATGGCAATCGGCAAGCCGTTGGGGTTTTCGCATTATTTAAAATAATAATAACAATGAACTAT
>JABUQX010084030.1:20000-22944 GCA_015478945.1 Trachelipus rathkii | reverse complement strand
TAGTGTATAAAAATATGACTGACATCAAAGTAGATCAAATAGCTCAAGTTAGGATCATGCGACTGGGAGGAAGGGGGGTGGTGGTTTGGTTTACTGAGTTTTCTGATTTAGAGCTATTAGGGTGTGTAAAATAAATTTTGTTCTAAGTTTATAAACATGAAATCATAAAAATATTTGGGTAAAACAAAATGTTTTAAAGAATTGAAATTTTAAACAAATTAAATAAAAGTTTTGTGTTGTTATACAAAAAATATGAGCAAATCAAATGAATCCAAAGTAGATCAATAAGATTCAAATGGATGGGAGTGCGGTACGGGGAGGGTAGTATTTATATATAAGTTGGTTGTGGTCTTTTTATGTTATACTTTGAAAAATAATAAGTAGATTTATTCCGTTTTACACTATGTAAGCGTGTGAATAATTTACTCAGCAATTTTTTTAAGCTGTATTTTAAATTTGAAAAAAGTTGCACTAACTTAATATTTTGGTAATATACAAAACCAAAGTATCTAAAGCAAATCTCAAACACAAACAAAATAACATCACACTCTATGCTCCAATGATTAATCACCAATGATTCTATGACTTTGAAATAGTAGACATCTAAATTTATAGATCTATTCATCATTTCAATTCTAAAGTATTATTTTATTGTCTATTTAACTAGTGATTTTAAGATGCAAGCATAGAGACTTGTTTAGTTAATTTTTTTATTTGCTTTAAACTTGTGGGTAGTGCTTTGAACGCATGTGAAATTTTAGTCTGTAATTTCATCTATGTTGTATAGCTTTACATACTCTTAATATTTTATTAGCAATTGTTGCATTATTGTGTATGTAACTAAAAAGCGAATGCCAATTTTTTAGTTAACATTAAGATAAGTTAACATTCTAAAATTGAAAGTAAGTAACAAAAATTTTACGCACCCACTCTAACATATAATACTACCCCAACACCAATGCCTTTAAAAGCAAAATAATGAAACAAAAATAAATAAAAGTCCGTTCATTTTATTAATGTATATGCGATCCTATTGATTATTATATTAAATAATGAATAGTGCATATAAGATCTGAATAGATTTCAATAACATAGATCCGCATAGAATGATCAAATAAAATGGGTGTGAGAGTTAGGGGTGTCTAGGTTGGGCATGGTAGTTGATTAATGAATTTACTGGCATTTACCTGCTTTAGCATTGGTATTTGTAAAACGCTTTATTTTTTATTAATTAAGCATAAATTCTGAAATTTTGGTTAAAAATTAATTTTGTAAATCAAAATAAGAATAAAAACTAAATAAAATTCATGTTGTTATGTATATACAAAATAAAATATGACTTGATCAATAGAGTCAGATACGTAGATCAAATAGGGATCATGGATGGTGGGGGGTAGGGGGGTGTGGATTGATTTATGATTTACGCTTTAGATTGTAGTTAATTAAAATTTAATTTTTTTTTACTTTTATTTATTTTTTTATTTTTTATTTAATTTTTTTAATTTAATTTTTTTTTTCCTTGAAGGTTCTTGAAACATCATATTCGAGATCTACACCCGATATCATAATAAGTCCGTTTTCACTATATAGGAAAACCAAACCTTGTTTTATACGCAATGTTAATACCTCGCATCGCAACAGGAGCTCAGCATCGGTTGCCCGTTGTCAATCCGACTCATCAGACTCAGACTCCTTCTCCACTTCATTTCTTTTACTTGACTCTGACTCCGACTCTCTTTCTTCACTTCTTTTATATATTGTATTCCGGGGTCGCTTACGAAAGTCTATAAACATTTCATATCGGATCTACGGGTTCGATAAAATAATATATTATTACAAATATTACATGATTATATACAGTTTAATAAATCGGCACCGCACCGGAGCCAGACGTCCCGATCCGAATCCGAAATCCAATCCGGATCAAGAATCTTCTACTACTACTCTATACCATCTCCAAATTCAGACTTCTACGGTCATTTCATATTTTTAGGGGGTGCACGGACACGTAACCTCGTCTACGACGAAGTCACGTCACCACCTAGCACGCGGCCAAATTTTAGGACGGTACGATAAACAATCCGCGCTAGAATTATACGAGACGCGAGGGTACGCGGGGGGGGGGGGGACAAATTTTTTTGGCTTTTTTTTTTTTTTTTTTTTCCCCTCACTATAGCATGTATCATCTTTAAGTTATCTATATATAAGGATTAATAGAAGTTCTTTATTTATAAGTTGCCATATTAGAAACTTTTAAGCCAGCAGCCCATTGAGACCTACAAGTCACCCAACACTTGTTAGACATAATATTAACTAACGATGAAAATATGTTAGATAAAGTTAAAGATGAGGAGAATTTAGGAAATTAGGGACCATAATATAATTAGACTTTAACATGAATGTGATATCTGTTCCCATTACAAGTTAATAAGGAAAACAACTATAAATTTCGACTAATGGCGATGTTTATCAAATTCCGAGACAAGATGTTTAGTATTAATTGACTGAGACTAAAGATTTTTAAAAGATTCAAATTGTTTATCAGTGTGAGAAACACTTTCAAGCAAATATTTTGAAATGATTTTTTCAGTATAGAATGCCTTCTACAAAACATACGACACCAAACCCAAAAAAGGGTGGCCTAACTCCCTGACTTGCAATAGCTATATCATCCTTCATCTCTTTGGTTTGTAATGAAGATTTACAAAACGAGAAAAGCACATTGAAACCGTAGATATTAGAAAAATATTCAAGGTTAAGTAGTTATGAATGGAGATTTATAAAATTATAGGAAAATTAGAAAATGATTAACCCGTTAATGAGACTGCTGACGAAGAGAGAGAAAGAGAGAGAGAGATGAGAGAGAGAGAGAGACGAGGTAGAGAGGAGAGGAGAGAGAGAGAGACGAAGAGAGAGAGAGAGACGAAGAGAGAAGAGAGAGAGA
>JABUQX010084030.1:10000-15000 GCA_015478945.1 Trachelipus rathkii | reverse complement strand
TCATCTTCATATTTATGATAATTAGATAGAGTGGCCTGTTGTTTACGCACTAATGACTTGTTTGAGCCTGAATTTATGCTGGCTTGTAAGTAAGGTCATCTCGTATGTTGATTTTTATTCTTTGGCCAAATCTATGGTTCACCCATATATATATGTTTCTATTGCAAGTATAAATTGCAGAGGATGTGAGTATATACCAGTGCTTTGGGGAGACTTTTCTTCTTACTTTTTGAGGGTTGAAGAATGATTTTTTAGGTGATGTTATTTGATGAAATGAGGTAATATTTTTTCACCACCGTTAATAGATTTGTTTTTAACGAATCATAATGGTAATTGAGGATTAGGATAAAAGGAAACCAGTTTGCTATATTTTCGGGGAACAGTGTTGCTATAAGTACTTTTTTTTGCTGTGTTAAATGCTTTTGTGATGAAAAAACTCGATTAGTAAAGTTGATCTTGAAAGTATTCGTGGATACTGAAGTTTAGTTTCTGTAGTAGAAAGAGGCGAGAGCATATACGAAAGGCACGGGGAATAGAGTCGACAGAACAGCTAATTTTGTGTTTGGGGACAGATTAGATAGCCAAATCAGGGCGGAGACTAACGGCCCGCAGACCCCGCGGTGCGGGGGGGCCACGCAGGTAAAGGGGCCCCATAATTGCGAATAGCAAATAATAATAATAAATGAAGAAATATTATCATTAACATAAATACTCAGAATATATTAATATATAATAAGTAATATATATATATGAATAATCTTACTATATATATAGTATATATATATATTATATAATCATATATATATGATATATTACATATTATATTAATATATATTATACTAATAATAAATAAACAAGATGCATTTCGCCCGACTATACAAGCCCTTTAAATTTGGGTGTTGATCGGACAAGTTTTTTTAAAAACATATCCCATTTCACTTTTCACACTTCTTAAACATTATACGATGAAAAATTTGAGATATATTTTTTTTTCTTATTCATCGAATCAACATAAAATTTTCAGGATTGAAAGAAACAACTTGTATGCATCATCTAATGTCTGTAGCTTCATTTGGCCGAGGGAAACATCTAAGAAATTTTTTTTATTTTTTTCCTCTTTTTTGAAAAGTTTTGCTCAACAATAAAAAATTCAAAAGTATTGCAATATACAAAGAATTATCTAAGTAAAAAAATAGCCCTCACCTCGACTAACATATTGCCCTGAAAAATCTTCATTCACTGTTCGACCTACCACAGAAAAAATATATATGCGCACTTTTTCTTTTTAAAAAATCCAAAAAAGGTTTTTTTTTTAACATTAAGCACCATCTCCTCTACTCGAAATGACTGCTTTCAATTAAGTAGGTCAATGTATGCTTAGTATGCAGATTTTGCGAATGAAGACATTTCGAAAAAAAAAAGGTCTGGAAGTTGAATTACGAAAAAATGTCAAAACATGGTTTGGAAAAAATTGAAATTCTGAGAAGAGAATGACTCATGTCACAAGAAAAGCACCCGAACACAACGTTTAAAGGCGCAAAAAAAGCTAAGGTTTTGTTATATAGGGTCAAAATCGGCTGAAAAATTCGAATTTTGTCCATTTTAGGGGGGTGAAAATTGGGGCGTGCCTTTAAGATAATAGTTGCATATCTTTCCCCTGAAGAACACTCATTAGTGACGGTCTTATACATATACAACTCAAACAATTAGGAAGAACAGATGCGATAAACTTGAAAACAAATAATCCTAAGGTATAGATAACAAAAACATCTAAATAGAAAAATGCAGAGGTCAAGGCATGATGGAGGAACAAATATGCGAGGGAAATATTTAGAACTTCAGGCTCGTATATAGAAAATTGTTCCAATGCAGAATACATTCATTGTGCACCTCTAATTTAAATTTAATTCCTAATGATTCTGTAAAAGATAATAATGGCTCTTCCAAAATTTTTTATGACAAACCTGGAAAAAGCTAATATGGATTATTTAGTCATATCCCCCAAGTGTGCAAGAAATTAACAGCTGTTAAACTGGGGATAATATTAATAAAATAAAGTGCCTTCAAAATCCCTTATAAACGTCTATCAAAATTTCCATATTATTATTATATATTATTATTATTATTTTATTATTATTATTATGATTATTATTATTATTATTATTATTATTATTATATTTTTATTATTATTAATTATTATTATTATTATTATTATATTAATTATTTAACTACTGGGTAATATATATATATATATAATATATATATATATAGTTATATACATATATATATACTATAATATATATATATATTATATAATATATAGATATATAACTATATATATATATATATATATATATATAATCTATAATATATATATATATATATATATATATATATATATATAGATAAGTGAAAAGCTGTTAACACTGTAAGTATCCTGTTAGTTACGTTGTCATATATCTTTGTATACCGTAAAAAAAAAATTCCTTTTTTATTTCTTATATAAAAAAAAACATTGTAAATAATTTCTCAACAAAGTTCAAAATTCGATGAGTTATGTATTTTTTATTTATTTTATTTATATTATCTTATTTATTATTATATTATTATTATTTATTATCTATTATTATATATTAATTTATTATTATATTATTATTATTATTATTATTGTAATAAAATGTTTAAATATATATTGTTATTCTTAACCAATCTATAATCATTCATTTTTCCATGTACTACAATTACTGCATGATTATTATTATTATTATTATTATTATTATTATTATTATTATTATTATTATTATTATTATTATTATTATTATTATTATTATTATTATTATTATTATTATTATTAATCATTTGTCTACATTTTTCTTAAAATGAACACCATACTTATGGATTATTATTATTATTATTAATTATTAATTAGTATTATTATTATTATTATTATTATGATTATGTATTATTATTTTTATTATTTATTATTATTATTATTATTATTATTATTATTGATCCGAAATTTGTCGCGTTTTTGCTCACTAAATTGAAATCGGAATTAATAATTTTCATAATGTTATGACTGACGTAATATTTTAAAGATTGGTGGAGCGTATTGTGAATCACAATTTTTTTGTTACAAAAAAATTTTCGTACTCAGTGTTCACAATGGGTAGACACTAGCCAGGCTTAGGGTACTCTCTTCAAAGTCATAAAAATTTATAGTCGTTTTCAGATTATGAGATATTATTCCTGAAGTGACATTATAGTTGCCACTACTATTCATAATGTGGTCCAAAAATGCTTTAGCTTATAATTTTTCAAATTATGAGAGGTGGCAAATGAAGTGATTATGAGAAGCTTTGGTACTTCACTATAAAGTTGGATTATTATTATCAAGAAAGTTTTGAAGGCATAAAAACAATGTATGTGCACTTTGATGTCTTGAAAGCACATTGAATTAAAAATTACCGAAGTTCATATTTAAAAGTGTAATGGAAAGGTATATAAGGATTGAAAAATATAATTGTAGAAGTGTGTGTATGAGGTTTTAACCTGATTTCACGTTTGTTCGTTTTTTTTGATTTGTTGTTTGTTTTGTGGTTGCTGTATGTGCATGTAAGATGGCAGATTTGCACAGGCACGGGCTCACTATCGACTTTGCTAACATCCGTGGCTTGCAATCTAACTCTGCATCCGTGGAAAACCACCTCTCTAACTCTAACCCTAACCTTATTGCTCCGTGTCTGGACCCAGATGGCTAGGAATTCATCCTCTTAAACTCGTTTAATATGTCCAACTATAAATTATTCATAATTTCCGTCTGAAGGTGGAGTATGTGCCTTATGTAAACATAAAACACTCCTGTAACACGTCTCGATAATCTCGAATCTCCTAACTTCGATGTCTGTGGCCTAAAAATCTTCATTCCTTCTAACTACAATAATCGGTTGCTGTTTCTCGCTACTTCTGCCTAACAGATTTTCACCGCCTTTTTGAATGATCTTACAACTTCTCACGAGACTTATATCTACTTCTCCTCCAAATACTGAGGTCCTCTATTTGGGGGATTAATTAATTTACACACAACTAAGGTTGGGGTCCTCTCATACCTATTTAGGTGGGGAGGAGGCGAATCATTCAGCATCTCAAACGACCTGGAGCAACATTAAAGACACACACATTCCGCGAATCGTTCCCAACCAATTCTTGAACACACATGACCTATGTTTCACCACTAGTCCTTCTCTCTATAAATAAACCACCTTCGCTCCTATTGGTAAAACTGACCACAACCTTATTTCTCTTAATTTTAATACTTTCTCTTTCCAACAGGTCCATCCTGCCCTACGCGTTTTTTCTGGCACTTAATCGACGATGGCGGTGCCCTAACGCGCTTCGTAACTAACTATAACGGGAATGACTGTTTCGACTCTGGTGACGCTGCGGTTATCTGCGATAAACGGTGGGAACTGTAAAATGTTGATGGATGAGCAGGTTCAATTCCTTCTTCGACGTAAATCTTTCTCTCTTCATAATCCATGGTTCGATCGTGCTTGTTCTCTGGCCATTCAGCTAGAGACAGTGACTATCGAGGAATGTTAAAATTCTCGTTCTCCTAATCACTCTTGCTAATTTTCGATTCACAGCTAGAAATCGTTGCAGGATACTCTTCGACGAGGCCAATGCGCTTCTTCATCAAACGAAAGGGCTCTAACCTCCTAGGTTCTCCTACTGAAAAATCTTTTTGGCCTCTTGCCAAAAAACCATCTCAATAAACAAACTTCTGTAAATCTGCCTTTCCTCCTCTTATTCGATCTGACGGTTCTGTTGCTAATTCTCCAACTGAAAAAGGCCAATCTCTTTGGTCTCATATTTTCCTCTAACTCAACCCTGGACGATTCTAGGCCATTCCTCCTCCCCTTCTCCTTACTCCTCTCAGGAGTCTTATGCCTTTGCCTCAGTTGATTTACATATTGATCGGGGGATGCATCGAGACTCCT
>JABUQX010084030.1:0-5000 GCA_015478945.1 Trachelipus rathkii | reverse complement strand
GTCGAAAAATTTTAAACTGACAAAGTTATGAATTGTGACTCTGTAACTTCAATCACTTCATGCAAGTTTATTGACTTCCGACTTCCACATCACAAAATGAGCAAATGCAACTTTCTCGAGATTTTTAACCAGCACCTTATGTTTCAATTGGATTATATCTAATAATTCAACCATCACACTAACTATCATCTATATAAGAGATGACATAGAAAAGAATAGACTCCATGACAATGATATATTACTATAGTTTAGTTTATATTTGATCCAATCTACAGGGTAATCTTAACTGAAAGAACAACAACAAAAAAAGCTAAATCTGCACTTTGCAATGTGGCCATTTGTATTAAAAGAGCTTGCAGAAGTATCAAGCAAGAAAAGGATAACATCTTAAACATGATTGTAAAGTGGTATGAACTACAAGCTATCTCCATACACCTTCTCAAGCTTCTCAGAAAGTTCAGAAAGATTAGTACTTGAAAGACCTTCTAGATATTGAAGAGCTTAGTCGAACGAGTCTTTGAGTTCAAGAAAAAGGTTCAAGGTCCTTCCCTAGCTTCCCTAATCCTTGTACACAACTATTCCATAACCTTTAAGCAAAATTCTTTGCCGACTGAAAGAAGTTAGAAAAAATAGATTAACGTCAGAGGGTATCAAAGACATTGACAAGAAGCTGAAATTGCTCTTACTGCTCTACCTCCAACGCAAATTAACGTTGAACGGCTTTTTCTGCTTTTCGCATTATAAAAATCAGACCAAAGAGGAAAAATGAAAGAGAACCTATCAAGATGCATATTTCTATTTTTAGGAACTAATTCATTCAATGAGTAGATGACATTAGATGTAAGTTCATGAACTAAGTAATGTAGTAGTTTATATATATATATATAAAAATATAATATATAAATATATAACTATATATATTATATATTATAATATATATAATATATATTATATATATTATATATATATATTAATATCAATATATATATATATATATACTATATTATATATATATATATATATATATATATATATATATATATAAGATAATAATATAAATATATATATATATAATATAATATATATATATATATATAATACTATAGAATAAATATATACTATACTATATATATATATATATTATATATATACCCTATCAATATATATATATATAGATATATATATAATATATATATATAATAAATATATATATAATATATAATATATATATAATGATATATATATATAATTACCATTATATATATATTATATTATATATATTATATATATATATAGAGTATATATATAATATATATATATATAATATATATATATTATATATATAATAATATATATGATATACATCATATAATATATATAATATATATATATTATTATATATATATATGTATATATATATATATATATATATATATAATAATAAATATATTATATATATATTATATATATATATAGATATTATATATATATATTATAATATAATATATATATATAATATATAATATAATATATATATTTATTATTATATATATTATATAACTTATATATATATATATAATATATAAATATATATACAGAGGTGGGCGCACGATCCGTTTACTCCGTTACTCGTACTAACGAACTAGTTTTCTTCGAGTAACGAGAAAGTAACGCGACCGTTACTTTTTCTTTCATGTAACGCTCCGAATAAGTTCCGTTATTTTTTCTCCGTACACTTTTTATCCGTTACATTTGTTCGACTTTCTTTGAATGTTGATAGCCAGTTGACCACCAATCAAGCTAGAAAAATTCCTTATATATAATATATATATATATATATATATATATATATTATTATATATATATATATATATATATTATAATAAATATATAATATATAATATATATATATTATATATTATATATATGTATAATATATAGATATATATAAATATATATATATATATATAATATATATATATATAATATAATATATATATATATATATATATAATATATATATATTATATATAATATATATATATATAATAATATAAGGAAATAAGGGAATTGCAAGAATAATGAACAGGGATGGTGCTTTCGTAACTGATGAAATGAATGTGACTAGAGTGTGGTAGGAACACTTCGGAACACTTCGAAAATCTGCATGACATTGGCAGTAATGAAAAGATGTTGATAGTGAATGTGTGTGGTTTTGATGGGTGCAAGGAATAGGTATTTTGGGGCATGAGGTCATTAGTAAGGAGGAGGTAATGATGGAAGCTAGAAAAGCTTGAAGAAGGTGGGTAAATCTGCAGGATATAGATGAAAATTACCGAGTTGAAATGATCAAACGGAGGCGAGGATTTTGATTGATTGGAATTGGAAATTGTGTAACAAAATGTTTATGGAGAGCATAGTTCCGCGAGGGTTTGAGGAGAGCAGTAATAGTACCCTATATATAGGGTAAATGAGATAAGGGTAACTGTCGGAAGGAATATAGAGAAATTAGTTTATTAAGTGTAGTACGGAAGATATTATACTTATATTTTTGTCGAAAGAATGCGTCGAGTGACTGAAGGACTGATGTGAAGAACAAGGTGGCTTTAGAAGTGGTAGAGGATGTGTGGATCAAATCTTTACATTGAAAAAAATGATTGAGAAAATGAAGGAGTAGAAGAATAAATTGTATTTATGTTTTTTGTATTTGCAAACAGCGTAATGAAATGATTAATAAGGGAAACTCATATGGCCAGGTGTATGATATATGATGATGGTGGGTAAGCTTCTGAATGGAATCAAAATATATCATGACGCACTAGTGAAGCGTGTTCTGTAAGGAAATATATGGAGTTGAAAAGTGACTGGTTTTATATTTAACTAGCGGAAGTGAGGCACTTTATGTAGCAGATGCTTCTTGGTATGTCCAATTTGCATAATGGATGGGTATTTAAAGAATTAGAGGTGGAGATGGCAGGGGAATGGTGTCAGAATCAGGGTTGTGGAGTCGTTTCAAACTCCGACTCGACTCCGACTCCACCCTCTTCAAAATTACCGACTCCGACTCCGCTTCCGACTCCGACTCTGACTCCACTCTCTTCAAAATTACCGACTCCCCGACTCCGCGACTCCGACACAGACTCCACAATCTCTATCTATGTTAGAGTGATGGAGTATGGACGAGAGTGGAGAATGCACCTACCTATTATATGCGGCATGATTTTGGTTTTGTGTGGCGAATCTGGAAAGAGTTTGAGGGATTGGTAGAGAGATTTGCAGGGTGTGTAAAAGATGATGTTTTGAAAGAAAGCGTAGATAAGAGTAAGGTTATGGTTGTAAGTGAGGACAGTCCTCGGTGTGAAGTTATGTTAGATGGTGAGCAGCTTGAAGAAGTGTCTGGGTTTAAATATTTAAATATCATATTGTTGGATGAAAAGGGAACGATTGATGCAGAGTGTAGTAGGAAAGTTGTGAATGGCAGAAAGGCGGCTAGTGCAATTAAATCGTTGGTGGATGCCAAAGGGACTAAGGTCTTAAGTGCGCTAGCGTTCTTACTATGAGCGGTATGTTTTTTAATAACAATGATAATGTTGAAAATTTCAATATAATATACACAAACCAATAAATTGCTTAAGATACCGTATATGACATATTGAAAAAAGCAAAAAGTAACGCGAGTAACGGAGTAAACGGCATTCGCTCTACTTTACCTTCCAAAGAAGCGGAAATAACGATACGCAACTACTTTGTCCGAAGTAACGGAAGTAACGATAACGGGAACTACTTTTGAGTAACGATGCCCACCTTGATAATATATATTATATATATATAATATATATATATATAATATAATATATATATAATATATATATAATATATATTATATATAATATATATAACTATATATATATTATATATATAAATATATATATATATAGATATATAGTATATATATATATATATAATATATATATAATATATAATATATATTATATATATATTATATATATATATATAAGGCCGTAGCCAGGGGTAAATTATTTGTTATCAAAATTTTTGATGGCTTGAAGTCTCTTAATTATAATTTTAATATAATAAAAATGATAGTTAATCAAAGAAATTAAGAGTATATATTTATAGAAATGAGGAAACATATTTGTAGTTGGTGAAGATTTCTTAGTTTAATTTAAGCGCGGAGACTTTTTCTAGGCCCCCTACTTTTTGAAGATGTCAAAAAATCAAAATTTTCAACATTTTTTTATTATTTAAATTAGTAGAAAAATTCCCCCTGAACATCATGGTGTAATTATTTTTTTAAAAATATCTAAAATGAGTTTTTTAGATAACATGAAATTTAATTTTAAGAGAGGATGTCGAACATAAAAATATTCAATTCTAGACAAAATTGTAATTCCAGGTTGGTTTAGGTTAAAAAAAAGTTTTATTATAATATATAGAAAATCTATTATTTTTTTTTCATCTGCACTAAAGTCGTTTTGGGATTACTCAGTCAAAGTAAATGGAGTCCGGAAGCCGGAGCCGGAGCCGAGCCAGAGCCGAAGCTGGTGCTGGTGCCGGTGCCGGAGCCGGAGACAGATACCTGGTATAAATTTTTTTCAAGAAATAATTTTTTAGAATGAAAAATTTATTGCCAGAAAACGTACTAAAACAAATTTTTCCAAATAGTGCAGGAAATCCTTAAGATCGGGACGGAGCCGGATCCGAGGCGGAGGTTCCAAAGGCCAGAGGCCAGCCCGGTTTATCGGAGCAGGAGCCGGAGCTGAAGGCAGAGTTAAAGTATAATAAGGTTTTTTCAAAAAAATATTTTTTTTTAGTGTATATTTTTTATAGAGCAGAACGCCGAAGTCATAACCGGATCGGAGCCGGATCGGAGCCGGATCCTGGCGTATGAATTTTTTTTCGGGAAAATATTTTTTGGTGAAAAATTTATGTCAGAGACGTGGCGAACAATTTTCAAATAGTGCATAATCCTTAGTCGG
>JABUQX010084029.1:40000-96908 GCA_015478945.1 Trachelipus rathkii | reverse complement strand
AAAGCAGAGAGAATATATATATATATGGATTTCCAGACCTAGAAACAATGTTCTTGGTAACCAATTGGATTAACATGACTTCTTCACACCATTTACAAAATTAAAACTTTAGTGAGAGAAAGAGTCAAATTTTATTAATATTTTATTTCATTTTTTGTTTATAAAACTTATGAACTATTTTTACATTTGCATATTATCCTTAAACTTATTTGATCGATTCTCTGCAGATTGAATAGAATTGAGAGTTGGTAAAAAGCCCAAATGCTGAAAAGAGCTGACGCTGAAAAGACATCTGGTTTTTTTCCAATTCTGAAGTGGCTTTTTGTGCCAAGCCCTGGTAGGGCGTTTTATTTCGGGGGTCGGAACACCACACTTTCACCGCATCAAGCCTTAAATTGTATAATAGGGTTGTACAAGGGTTGGGAGGACGAAAGCAGATTGGTTCAACAGTGTTGCCTGTCTGGCACGGAGACATATTCGATAGAATATCTTTGCGAATGGGTTTTGTAGTGGAGTGAGCATGTCTACTCTGAGGTTCTTCTCGGTGGAGAAACGATGATTCGAGCCCAGGTTGGAGTTGTACTTGGTAAGAGTCCGTGCTTGGTGTACATAGGCCCAACGGTCCTGATCTTCGACAGGATGTCCGCACGCGGATGTCGATTGGCTTCCCATATTTACACAGTTGCCACATACTTTGTCTGGTATGCGACAACATGCGATGGAGGTAGCCGACGCTCTCCATTACTATGTTTTGAGTTTTCTGGCTTTGCCAGCGCAAGATCACAGTCTTGCTCGATGATGTTTTTTGGGGAAGAGCGAATCCCTTTGTGCTGCAAGCTGTGGCGTAGCAGTCATCTACGTAATAAGTGCTATATGGATTTGAGGATATTGTGGTATATGGGTTCTTTCATGGACTCCTAGCAGTATGCCTGCCCACCTCACTAGCACAGCCTAGGTGTTTAAAGCACCGAGACTCGGATGTTTACTTGCAAACCAATTCGAAAACCTCGGCGATTGCTTTGCTCTTACCTGACCCCGCGGTGCGCCCGCGGTATGTTTAATATTCTGGTCTTTGCGTCTATCACATTTGTAAGTCCCATGTTGGGGTCCTTCAAGACACGACATTTCGCGGTACGGCAATGAGCAGGCGACTTTTAAGCCATAGGATGATTCCGCCTACAACACACAAGGCCGTCGCTACTCATGAGATCGCGGAATCAGACCCCTTACCATCGGTGTGACGTGAAGTGCCGAGGGAAGTGCACTTAGATGATATTTCGTTGTGGCTCACCGTGGTTGTACCGGAGTTTTGGTCGACGTAACTTGAGACGAGATGTGCGTGCTTTGCACCAGGTCTTGTTGAAACGGCACGGTGGGGTGTGCAAGTCAACTGACCGGTAAGCAACCTCAGACTACGTGCGCCGTTCTGGTCTCGGAGGTGAGGTTGGGAGGGACGTTCTTTTTTTCAGTTTCTGTCGTTACCTTTGTTGGTTGGCTGCGATGTCCGTAGCCACTGTGGCGTCCACGTGTCTTAGAAAGTTTACCTTCTGTCGGAGTCAATATGTTAGGACCTCGACTCCTCTATTGAGTCCACCGTGGCTTGTGGCACGCAGCCGGTGTGTGCCGACTCAGGGGACTAGTTGTGACTTGGCTGGCCCAAATACAAGGTTAATGACTTTACCTATTCCATATCCTACTGATATGGTGAACTTGGTCCTTAAACCAATGTGGTCCGCCTACTCCAAGGTTGTGGCATGCGTGTGCTGTTGTCTACTTATGTATCCATGCGCATGGATAACGACTCTCTTGTTCCCTATATGATGATTGATTTGATCGTAGGATCGTAGCGCATTCTTGAGTACTGGCTCATATCCCTGAAGTACATTTTCGATGTTTCTGAGCTTATTCGTGGGTCTCTTATAGATTGCTTCGTTGCGCTCTTAAGGTATCAGCTATCTGGCTTTGGTAGTATTGATGAGACTCATAACAGACTAACAGAGGATGCGCACATCTCAAAACTTGGGAAGCAGAGCGTTGTCTAGTGACGTTCCTTTTTTGGATGTGTCTACTCACGCGGACTTGTCCGACGCTCATATTCTATCTCAGCTAGTGCGATATGATGCCATCGCTTTATGGTTCTAGGGAGTGGCATGGAATGATATGCTCGATCAAACTTGGAGATTTGGTTTGTAATGTGCGGGCATCCTCGTTTTATGAAGGTTGGTGAGCCAGAAAGTCAGTTTGGGTTTGGGTCCTGCATAAGAGGTTCTGGATAAGAGACTTACGAGAAGACCGATTGACACGTCGGTGCGCCCCCTGTCCTCCCGGACGCGACATGTGCGTTGCCGCCGGCCGAGCTCACGGTGCCCATGAACTGACGGTGGCCGGGGTTTTTGTCCTGGGGATGGTTGTGTGCCCTGGGCCCAGGGCATTGCCCTTAACTTGGCGTTCCTACACGTGCAGGGTCCCGTGGCGGTCCCCATGCAGCTCTCGGGTGGCTTTTTCCTGTCTGTGACCGCTTTTCCCTCCTTCCCTGCGTCGCGGGGGCGGTATATTCTACTCATGTCTTCTGGGTTTCTTTTTCGCTTTGTCCTCTTCTCCTCCTGCTTTTCTTTTCGCGCTGCTTGTTTGCCCTTACTCCATTTTGGGCACCCACGGTAGACTAAAGGGCCAGCCTAATATCTTTCTCTCTCTTTTCTCTCTATCTCTTTTCTCTCTTCTCTCTTTATTCTCTTCTTTCTCTCTCTTTCTTTCTCTTCTTCTATCTCTATCTCTTATTCTTCTCTCTCTCTCTCTTCTTTATGTTACGTTTGCTCGTGGGTTACGGCGGCGCGGTTTGGCTTGCTTCGCCCGGCTCTCTCTCCGATGGGTTCGCAGTTTCGTTCGGCCGTGAACGGCCGCCCCCAATTTGTCGTTCGTAGGCGCTTTCCTTCCTCTTAACGTCTTGCCGTCTTCACGGCCTAGTGTTTACCCTAACTCTCTCCCCCCTTTCCACTCCCCTGCCCCACCTCCCAGCACCCGCTCTTCACACCCCCTCCTCTCTCTGCTTTCCCCTTCCCGCCCTTTGGACAACGCCGCGTCCTGGTTGGCCCACGCCTTCCGGTGGCACAGCTTCGCCTCAGTCGCGCTGCGCGGGATGCTCTAGGGCTGCCCTCTTCTGCCATTCCATTGGTCCGAACCCCTCCAACTCTTCCTGCCCATCTCCCTCTGGCTTACGAAGGCTATCGTGGTAATCTCATCATACTACCTATCCTGTCCATCGTTGCCAGGGCTCTCTTCGCCGAGCAACGCGGGCTTTCATCCCCCAACGTGCGCCCACTTCTTGGTTCTCTTTTTGCAATATTTCTGGCCTCTTGCACACCTCTCTTCCCCTTCCTGTACAATCCTCTTTCCTCCTACATTTTGCTCTGCATGGCTTGTTTCTCACATCTCCACCTGAACAAGGCACTTTCTATTCGGCCTCCCTCTTTCCTTCCCCCTCACCCCCTGGCCGTTCTGGCCTTCTCATCCTCCTCCTTCTCCTCTTCAGGTGTCCTCTGTCTTTGGCCTGCGCTTCCCTTTGCATCGGGGATGCATGGGCTCCTGCGATCTCGTGAAACGTTAAGGAAGCGCCGGGTGGCCCCGGCTGGGCACTTCTCCGAGGTTTTTTGCGGGATGTGCTTACCGTCTGCCCGCCCCTCGTTCCAACCTATCATTCTCTCTGTCTCAACTACTCGCCTTTCCTCATGTTGGAAGCGCCCATGTCCAACTCAATTCCGAAAAACGAAAGCGTCTGACTCTTCTAATATCGGCCTAAAATAGCTCGTCACTTGTATTCTTTAAGATCTTTTGACAAAACCCTTCTAACTCTCACTCTTTAAAACATAACTGGAATCTCATTCTCCTCTTTCTCGATCGCCAGTAGAGCTTTCGGCGTTCAAAGTTACTGGATATACTTTCCTATCTAATCGATTTATGAGTTTTCGCTCTTAGGAACTACAGGGAGACTTGCGTGGTGGCGTTGACATATCCAAGCATTTGACCGGGGTATGGCACGCGTACTGCTCTCCAATCCCTCCATTTGGGTTTCCTCCTTCTCTTGCTTACTTTTGTCTAGCTTTCATTTCAAGTCGCTCAATATGGCTGTGGTTGATGGAGCGATTTCTTCTTCTTTTCTGTCAATAGTGGTGTCCTCAGGGTTCGGTCTTTATCTCCTCTTTATTCTTACTTTTCATTAATAGATCTTTTCAACCTGCACATCTCTCTATCCACTCATTGCACCGATGCTGACCCTTCACCTTTCAACAATTTAATTCTGCTCCTTTTTTTACTTCTAGAATTGCTTCGTTTAACTATCCGATTCTAATCTCGCTGATATGGATAGAATTTCGGTGGGGTCGTCTAACCTTGTGAAATTCAATTCTTTAAAATAACTTCTAAAGAATC
The DNA here is from genome assembly GCA_015478945.1 of Trachelipus rathkii. Lineage (NCBI taxonomy): Eukaryota > Metazoa > Arthropoda > Malacostraca > Isopoda > Trachelipodidae > Trachelipus > Trachelipus rathkii. The sequence goes on along the minus strand of JABUQX010084029.1, from coordinate 92,483 downwards.
TTCACATCACAAAAATATCAATGTTAAAAATTTTAGAGGTTCTCAATGTCTCTCCTGTATGAAATATAAAACATCCTTGGACTTAACATAAAACAAGAAATTGTCTTGGAACCTCAATCAAACGGTTGCTAAGGGCGCCAAGAACTGGAGTTCTGTTCTTGACTGAGGGACTTTTTCGCTCTATCTAGTTACTAGTTACAAGGGTCTCATACCACCCTTGTATGGAGTTGTTCTCATTACTGGGGGGGGGGGCTCTTGGTTTCACCCGGCTTTTTGGATAGGGTCCTGTAAAAAGCAAGGCTTATAAACTGTTCGCTACTATTCAGCTACACTTGACCTCTAATCTTTGCGGCGCGATTTGGTATTTTCGTCTTTTCTTAATAAGGTACCGGGTCAGGTTTTTCGAGGGCTTACGATCGAGTACACACCCTTTACGAGCTCGCCAGCACAAGGGGTGCTGTGATTGCGCACGAGTTTTGTGTGAATATTGGTAACTCGCTAGTTCGCTGCCGTGCTTTCTTCTTTCCTGCCACCTTGTTTTAAGTGGAAATTCTTTTCCATCTTGCTGTGTTTCCTGCTGAACTTTAATTCCCTACTTTAAGCCGCTTTCATGTCCTCATATGCGTATTTGCGTAGCGTGAATTTTTTGGCGTGCACCCCTGAATAGGCGCTATGCCTGTGAGTGGTGGTTACACTGAATATATATATAATACATATATATTATATTTTATATGAATATTATATATTATTATATATATATATATATATACTATATATATTATATTATATTTATATATACTGTATAATTATATATTTTTAATTCAAACTTCAAAGGGTAAAATCCGAATCCGCATCCTCATCTACTTTGATCGCATGCCGCATCTAATTCTTTAAGATCCGCATACCGCAACAGTCAAATTTTGACTCGGTCCTCCTAATTATACTATATATATAATATATAATTATACTTATATATATATTATTATATATATACTATATTTATATATATATATTATTATATATATTATATATTATATTATATATTATATATATTATATTATATATATATATATATATATATATATATATATATTAATATATTATTATATATATTATATATATTGAAATGAAATTGTAAAGATAATTAAAAATATTTAATAAAAATTTATTATCCTGCATTAGGCTCAATGCTCCTGGTAGATTTCATATGTGTAGGTTGAAATCAGACCATGATTAGTCGTTGTGGCAACCTCCATTATCCACAGGCATCTATCTCACTACGGGTATGTATCATCAAGTTTTTGCCTTGATGGTATATGTATTATTCTATATGTGAGTTTTCCATTTCATATATATATATATATTATAATATTAATATATATATATATATTTTATTTTATTATTATTATTTATATATATATATATATATATATATATATTATATATATATATATTTTTTTTTTTAACAGAGATAAAACACCGTCACTCACGGGCAGAGCCTAATCAAGGAGAGGTGTCTCGTTTAGGAGTCGAGCGGACGGCAGCAAGATCAAGGAGAGAATAGCTCATATTCTTCCCACCGAACGGTTTGCGAGCTGGACTCGTATGGTTTGGCGAGGCTCTAACATGAGCTATCGGCGTTTTATTATAAAAATTAAATACATAAATTAATATATATATATATATATAATTTATATATATATATATTAATTATATAATACATATTTATATTATATATATATATATATATATATTATATATATATATATTATTATTGTAACCGAAACACCCTTAATTTCATTATCTTTTACCGCACTATTATTTAATCACGTTTTACAATAATACTACATCCTTTACCATCATTATCGTTATTATCACATCATAATATTCATCAATTTTTTGCTATATTATCATATTGACATAATTATCATTACATTATTAACTTCGACATATCAATTTTTACATATTATTACATATATTAATCATTATATTTTTTATTATATTTTATTATTATTTTATTATTAGTTTTATTATTATTATTATTTATTATATTATTTTATATTATTATTAGTTTATTATTATTATTTATATTATTATTATCCTAATTTATCACATTATTATTATTATCCTATCCAATTAATAATAGTCACAATTAATAATAACATGCGATGTTCACTGGGAAGTGAATAATATCGAAGGGGGTTCCAGCCCCAACAGCCATGTATAGTTTCATGTTGAACCAACTGCGGGTCGCAACATTCATCCACAATAACAGAAATTCATTAATAGCGTAGCTTTTTATTTTGTAATTCAAATGTCTGGTTTTATTCTTTTTGTTAAAGACTGATGATTAATTATTTTTTGCTGCTCACCTAAACTATTACAGACACCATTTTACATATTATAATTAAAATTTATACTATATATATTATATCTAATATTATATATTTTATATATTTATATATATCTATATATATATATATATATATATATATTATATATATATTATATCTATTATTATATATTTATATATAGTATATATTATATATAATATATATTATATATTATATATATATATATTTTTTCTTTCTTTCTTTACCTACTTCTTCTTCCCAAGACTGGTAGTAAGGGTGGCTACAGCATCGGAAAGAAAGCAGTAGGAGAATATGACAAAATGTCGAAAAGAAACCAGCCTTACCGCCCTCTGTACCATTATTAGTGAAACTCGTTCTGACAGAAACCCTAGAGCTTCTGGACTGGACTGCTCACTATGGTAAATCGGTCAATGTAAGGGGTTCATTCCTTGCCAGGTGGGCCACAAAACATGCCCATACAAAACCCGCATTTTCCTATATGCACTTATTCTCGATCTGCCAACTCCATTTCTCTCTTTAGACATTCGTTCGCATCGATTAATTTCTTCGGTCTCCCACCGGTCGGTTACCACACGCTCCACTTAATCGTAACAACCGACTATCATTATCCGTTCCACATGCAACATCTAACATACTTTCATTTATTCTCTATTTACCCCTTTTTACACCAAAACTCTCTAATAAGTTCATTCATTTTATTAATTACTTCTCTAATTGATCCCTGTTCTCCTGTCCTTGACACATTGAATTTTAGATCTATAATTCTTATTCAGACCATAGTCTCCACTACCATACAATAACAGGTAACACCTCAAGTAAGAACCTAGCGCACTCAAGACTTAGTCCCTTTACTTCACCAACAGATTTAATTTGCACCGATCCTTTCCACTGATTCACACTTTCTACTACACTCTGCATTATCCCTTCCCTTCTCATCCAACCATACCTAATATTAAACTCAGACCTTGCTCCAGCTGCTCACCATTAATAAATACACCTGAGAATGTACTCCCAAACCATAACATTTACTCTTCTACGTTATTTCAAACCGCTCCTTATTACATAACCTGCCATCTCTCTCTATATCTCAAACTCTCTTCAGATCGCACACACAGAACCAATCCATCCGCAATATAATGGTAGGGCACCTCCAACTCATCTCATTCTTCTAAAATTATCCTGCCTCCCACTCGATTCTTTCTAACCCAATCATATCAATTGAAATAACCAAGAGACATAACAAACATGTCTCACTCCGCTTATTAATTACAATCACCATTGCACCTATTTATTCTTGTCACCGCTTACTAATGTCATACTACTTTTGATTACATATCAGAAGCTACCACCACATATACTACTAATTCTGCCATAAGTTCCCTATTAACTTCTATATAAATACCCTGTTGCAAATCATAAATAAATATAACTTTATTCATATATCTCCCACTTTTTCTCAATCATTTGTTTAGATGTAAAGATTTTGATCCACATCCTCTACCCTCCTAAACGCACCTTGTTCTTCACAATCCAGTCTTCAGTCACTCGAGCCTCTTTAGACCAAATGCACCATATACCTTCCCTACACATCAATAAACTAATTCCCCTAATAGTATCTCAGTTCCCCTTTCTCTCTTACCCTTGATACAGGGTTATTCCGTTTATCCAATCCTTTGGAAATTATACCTCCATAAAGCTTTTATTACAAATTCTAATCAATCAATACCATCTCGCCTCCGCTTGATCATTTCACACAGTATTTCATCTATCCTGCAGATTTACCATTCTTCACTTTCTCATCTTACATTTCCCCCATTACTATAAATTATCCAGAATAACTAGTTCCTTCTTGTCATAACCAACCACTTCAGATAACACCTCCTCATTACCTGTTAAATTGTGGCAGATTTTATGAGTGTTCTTTCACCTCCCCACATCATTTCTCATAGTTACAAAGCACCTATTCATATATTCTATAAAGCAGATTCCTTATTCTCATTCTTACCTTTTCGCGCTCCTTCCAGAAGAGATTCCTATTCTCTTGTAAGTCCCATCTGTTCATTTACCTCTGTTTTCTCCTACGTATGCACTTTTAGTATTTCTTTTTTCCTCCTATATAATTCCACGCTTTTCTTTTGAAACTTCATCATTTGAATTTAGTACAATTGAACACGTCTTTTTTACTTTAAACGTTTCATCACTCTTACATTTTCCACATTCGCTGTTAACATTCTTACTATCCTACTTTAGCAATTCCACATTCTTCTTTGCAACTAACATTGCTTTCCTTCATTTGCCCCAGATTTGTTTATGTATTACTTAGTTCATTCAACCGATTTACTGGCGAGCGCTCTTACATACTTATGGCTTATTGTCTTGCTAATTACTTTCACATATTAATCTTTACTACTTCTTTCGTATAATTCCTTACTCATCAAGCACCCCTATTCGGTTAATTTAACATAGAAACATAATGATAACGAATAATCACCCCATTCTAACCCTCACTGATTTACATTAACACATCTTTACATCTCATTCTTCAACACAAAAATAATCATACTTTTCATTATCGATCAATCTCTACATAACACAATCTTAGTATATTTGGATACTCTTGTGTTTAAAGAAAGTATTCTTACACACATACCTCTTCTCATTGAAGTATATCACCTTCCTACAATTCTCATTTTCTCACGCAACCCCAAAGACTGTTATACCATCCTTTTTGATCACCTATCCAACATTCGGTCCCCCAACCCTATCATCTCAAGCCCTATCCCCATCCAAGAAAAATAATTGCAGAATTTATCAAACAAATCGCATACTGCTCTTCACGTTTCCTCAGATGGGACATGACGTCACACCACACATACCATTGACTTTTTCACTTAAATATATATTGAAATATATATAGTATATAGTAATATTATATAGTAGAAAGAAGAATACTTATATAAATATTTATATATAAGTATGATATATAATATATATAATATAATATATTATTTATAATTTATATTATTTAAGTATATATATAAGTATATATATATAAGTGTCTCAAAATAATGTACTACATTTGAAAGCTATAACATTTTTTATGAATAGTAACAATTTAAAGGCTTGACTTCCAGAACATATGTATTTAAAGAATATGATTCGCAAATATTCAAATCGATGACCGCTTGTTCAGACAAAGCTGATAGCCGAACAATGGGTCGCACGAGCAAACCGACACGAAACCGTTCATATTGGAATGGTCGTCGACATTGTATTCAGATTTTCCAATTTAATGCATTATACGTTCTTGGTTTTGAGCGATAACTCTGTCCTTGAGTTATACCCATAAAGCAAGATCATAGGTGCCTTGGGGAATCGCGCAAGGGTATTCATACTACCTTCGTCAATCCATGTGTTTTTGGAAAATAGACACTAGAAGGGTTGACCTTACATACGCGAGTTAAGTAAAGTTATCAGCATTAGTTAGGACATAAGTGAATGTAGTGTTCGTGCGTCTCATTTATAAGGTTAAGCTGATAAGAACACGTGGTTTCGAGATACACGTTTAGTGGTTTAGTGATAACATGTTACGTAATTATTTTTTTAATTCATTTTTTATTTAAATTTTTTATTTATTTTTATTTTTTATTATTATTTTTTACTATTACTTTATTATTATATTATTATTATTATTATTATTATTATTATTTTATTATTATTATTATTATTATTATTATTATTTATTATTATTATTATTATTATTGTCTTTATTTTCATTTTGTTATTTCTTTATTTTGTTATTATTCATGACGCGGCCACATAGTGCAGTAGCAAATCCGCAAGGTTCGTTGGATTGTGTCAAAGACGCGTGCGCATACACACACCCACACACATATATATTATTATTATTATTATTACGAAGAATTGATTCCCGAAGAGAATCGAATCTGAGTCGAAAAACGATTCCTGTAAGGAATCTTTTTTTTAGCGCCATACGATCCGGCTCCGATCCGACTCCTATCAGGTACCGACTCCGAAACGCAGCATTGCCTCTACTGACTCTGCAGCGCGACAAGAATCTGGTTCAGCCGCTGAAGTTATTTCTTTATTCTTATTTAATTATTATTATTAATTATTATTATTATATATTATATTCTTATTTTATTATTATTATTAATTATTTTCTTATTATTGATTATTATTATGAATGATTTTTAGGCCCCGGCTCCGGCTCAGCTATGGTTCGATATATATCTATAGAGGTTAGAGTTATCATATCGGTTAAATTTGGAGGGGTGGTTAGATGACGAAGTAGCCTCGTCGTAGACGACTGTTACGTCCTTGGGTCCCGACAGGGGGTCCCCAGCCCCTGCTTAAAAATCGAGTGTTCGTAATTGCTGAAATTTGGTGGAGTGATTCAGTTGAATTCTTAGAAATAGTTGATATGGGAATCTGAGGTTGGCTTACGGACGTGCTGGAGCCACTAGCGTGCAGAAGTTAATAAAACTATGTAAAACACAATGATTGGTGTGCTTATAATAGGATTAATGAGACAGTAGATTCGTTGATGGTTATATCGTATAGGGTGTCTAGGACCCTTGAGGGGGGTCTGATTGAAAAAAAGAGCTACAGAGTGCAAAACAAGGAGAGGAGAAGGATGAAGGAGATACGAGGAAAGACTGAAGAAGGATTGATCAGAAGGGTAGGAGTTGACAGCTGCACGGTGCTGGTTCCGGTGCAGTGCCGAGTTATTAAATATTTGTGTAATGATAAATATTGGTGTCTTTAATATATGTATGGCTGTAGATTTCGAAAATATGGTTTCAGAACCATCAAGAAAAAAAATAATAAAAATAATAGTAAATATAAATTAACGAAAATTTCTTATTTTTTTGTTTTATTACTCTACAAATTACGTTATTTACATAAACTGAGCAGATACAATCAGTAATAAACATCAACTTCTGTCCACTCGTGATTATTGATTAATGATTCAAGTAAATTTTTACTACAATTATCATGTTTTAATACCTAATAGTAATAAGTAAATCAACCCAATCCAACCACCTCTGTCCAATCGTGATCTACTGATTTTCTATTGATTCAAGTCAAATTCTTTACTAAAATTATCATGTATTTCCATACCTAATAGTAAATAGTAAATCAAACCACATCCAACCACCCCATCATGTGATCTATTGATCTATTGATTCAAGTCAATTTTTACTAAAATTTATGTTTTTACTAGGCTAAAAATCAGTAAATCGTAAATAAACACACCGCTACCCTCCTTTCATACCTTGATCTATCGATTCAAGTCACATTTCGAGTATATTTTTGGATAACATTAAATATATCAAGTTCTTTATCACATTCAATGATATATCTACGTCAAGTTTTACTTAATAAGCTTACTTAGCATATATGAACTATGAATATAATACCATATGAAACTGACACCCTTAACATGAATAACTGTTCAGTTACAAAGTTCCAGCTTGAAACAGATAAGTAACTAAATAGCATACGAAAGTAAAACTTAATTCACATTTTTTGTCAGCATATCTTAACATAATGTCTGCTGCATGATCATGATAATTTTCTAAAATTTTCACCAATTGAATGATACCATTAGAGTTGAGACGGTATGGCTACCGCAGCTATAACATCAATAAGCTACTATCGTTATCGAACTAAGAATATGTCAGAAACCTAAACACAACTTACCACCACGATACTGTTTAAATTAAAAGTTCACACTTAAGCAACATAAGTAACTAGCATGGTATGCAAAACGTAACCTATTCTTAACTTTTTAAGATATTCTAACCAGTTATTACGTTTAATAATACTGCAAGTAAACATTTAACTAAAATTTATCACACTTGGTTATAATTTACTGATCACGAATAACTCTAAGTATAAAGTTATTCACTCAATAAGCTGAATATAGCGTATAACTAAAAAAAAATATGTACAAAAAAACTAACAACTTCCACGAATAAACTGTTAACAATTACAAAATCCCACACTTAACCCGTAAAGTAAATAACATTGCCAGCCTCCACTATTCTTCATTTTTCAAGGCATATCTCTAAATATTGTAACGTTAATCTCCGCATACTTAGCAAAAATGCATATAATTGACGAATTATATACGACCAACAACTATAAGATAGCTAACAAAGTTTATTACTTATATTGTAATTTTACAAAATTTATATGCCATTCTAATATATCATCCAGCAATAGTTGCATAGATAACAAAAGTTTTATCACAAACGTAAGACTTACAAAGTTTTATCAAACTAATAAAATAAAGTTTTTTGATAAATATCATAAGTAAGTGTATAGTTTTTACGATTTTAAGCGTAATCGTAATAGTAACCAAACCCTCCGTCTTCCGCCCAACTACCCATCGTCTGACTTTTGATCTTTCGATCTATGATTCAGGTTCAATATTGGTCCATTTCGGATAAACCATAGTACAAAATAGCTTCTTATTACTACCACGATATTGTAACGTACATTGAGTTTCACATTATAAGTAATAGCACTACCAAACTAGAATATAATGCACAATGAAACCCTAAAACTTACGAGATAGACTACTTAACCTTCTAAGTTCCTACTTAAACACTAAAGTACTAACGCGGTCAAACGTACCTATTACACTTTTTCAAGCATATCTCTTTTCATTGTTAATTTTACATTAACTATTGATTTACGTGCCATTTCGATATCATTAGATATAAAGACAAAAAATGAGTTTATTTTAAACAGCTAATATATGCTAACAAATGTTTTCACTTAATAAAGTAACTAGCATACATATGATCAAGAAATATGTACCGGAAACTTAGCACAATTACGCTATAAGTTACATTAACAAAGTTCCACACTTAAAGTAACTAACATTGCAGCATACAAAACGTAACTATTCATACTTTTTCCAGCATATTCTAACATTACGTTAATTATTACCTTTGACACGTATTTTTTCACAAATTTTATAAAACCAGTCTAATTATATCCAGGCTAACACGAATAACTGTAATACAGTTTTATCCAAACTAACATAAAAATAAGGTTTTGAATAAAATGTAAATTGTAATAGTTTACAGATTTCAAAGCAGTAAATCATAAAACCACCAACCCATCCCCAACCCAGATGACTTTTATCTATTGATTATTTGATTATGTCATTTTCGAGTATCAATTTGATACATAAACAAAAATAGTTTTTTATATAATAACCATCGAATATATGCTAAGTAAAAGTTATTAGCATTATAAGCTAACATAAATTGACTAAGACATATAGTCACGAAATAACAAACCATCGTAGATAACTACTAACTTAACAACTTCCGCACTTAAACACAGTAGTTTACACTTCGTAAAAAACGTAACCTATTCACCTTTTTTCAAGCATATCTAACATATCAATGTTGATTTAACATTAACATAGCACTTTTTCAAAAATTTAGCATAACCTGTCTATACTCATACTGAAACGCCATATAATGCTAACAAAAAAAACGTACCGAATTTTTTTAACATAACTTGTAATTTTAACAAATTCATCATAAACATCGTCTAATATCTAGCCACAAGCTATTGCAAAGACACAAAGTTATTTAACAAAATAATAAAATAAAATTTTTCCTGAATAACATAAATACAGTTGTTGGAATAAATATACAGTAAGACGATTAGTTTTACTGATTTTAAGCAGTAATGAGTAAATAAAGTAAATCAAACATCCTACAGCAGTCCCCTACACCATTCGATATGATTATTGAATATTGATCAAGTCATATTTCGAGTATCATTTTTGGATACACATAACATAAAAATAAGTTTGACCTACGAATATATGCTTGCGCAACAAAGTTTTAGCATCAATAAAGATTAACATATATAACCTGAACTAAAGATTATAATGTACACAAACCTAACATACATAGCGTATGAATAATCCGTAACATCTGAAAATTCTCTTTAAGGTAAACGTGCTAAAAGGTCCATACAATATCGATTGTTCGCACTTTCTTTTTCCGATAATCAGCACAAGGTAAGACGTATCTAAAAATCCCTTAAAAAAGTGACCATCTAATAAGATAACAGCCTCTTGACTATGATTGACTCATTCATCAAGTGTATCGTCTCGAGTATCACAAAGTTGGAACTATCGAATAAACAGTAGACATTAGCAAATTTGGTAACTAACCTACTCACAAATCTTTACCTAGCTCACGTTTCTAACCATCATCGGTCGATTTACACAGTAATCATCTTATCAACTCATATTTCTTCTAACAAATAGTGTTAATTTCACTCAGTCATAGTAATACATTAACATACGGTAACCTACGAATAAACAGCTTTCATTAACCAAGAGTTTAAAGAACAACCCTGAGAGAACCAATGGGATAGCGCCCTTGAAGGGTTGTGCAATCCTGAGAGGGGGGTAATGCCGCTTCCACCTCGGGGTGAATCCCCACTTCAGGGATTCACGACCTTTCAAATTCGGGTTCAATCAGCAGGTGAAATTACTTATAGGGTTATTTTTATGCGTAGCATTATTGTCAGTGAGGTGTAGAAGAATGAGCAGTTATCTTATCAATACAGATATATCCGGTTTATGAAGTAATTTATCTGTGCGGTGCTTTGGTTTTAACCCTAGCCCGGTGTGGTAGCGGGAGGGCGCGTTGTGGTTCCTGTTTGGTGGGTGATATATTCACATACAGGACCTTTCTCGCGCTCATTCTTTTAAGTCATTTCGTGGGCCCCGGTGGGATTCCCAGTTTCCCAAAAAAAAACACTTTTTTTTCGCCGGTCATTGCTAGGAGCCCATCCCAGCAGTGTGAAATTTCTTAAGGGGTTATTTTTATCATCCTATAACTGCGGTGAGGTGTGAAGGATGACATTATTAATCAATCAAATATATTCACCGGTTAAATAAGTATTTCAACTTCTGTGCGGCTGATCTGTTTGACCCACGCCGAGTGTGGACGGGAAGGGCGGTTGTGGTTCCTGTTTGTGGTGTATATTACTACAGGACATTTCTCGCGCTCCTTCTTTAGTCCATCCGCTGGGTGGTCAGTTCAAACACTCTACGCGGATATCTGTGGCCGAGAGTTCAATCAGCAGGGTGAAATTACTTAAGGGGTTATTTTTTATAATTATAATATATTATAATAATATATTATATATATATATATATATATATTTATATATCTATATATATTAATATATATATATATAAAATGTATACGTTATATTTATTATATATATTATATATTTATATATATATATATATATATATTATTATATATTATATTATATATATTTTTATATATATTATATATAATATTAATTTATATATAATTTATTATATATATATTACTATATAACGGAAAATATTATTAATCATTATATAATTATAATGAATTTGGATAATATTATATACTTATATACTACTATATATCTATATATATACTAATATATTTATATATAACTCCCAGTCTAATCTTAGTAATAGTTAGGATATATATTATAATATATATACATTACATTATTATTATAATATTATATAATATATATAATATATTATATATATATATATATATATATTATATATTATATATATTATTATATATAATATTCTTTTATGTATATATTATATATATTATTATTATATTATATATATATCATATATATATATATATATATAATTATTATATGTATTATTATATTATATATATTATATATATATTATATATATATTTAGTGATGCCCGATCCTATAGTATGGAGGAGCTGATGCTGGAAAGGAAGTTGGATATTTTGTGAGTAATGTATAGGTATCGGTAAAATGGACCCACTTTCAGACGTGGTTGGAATGAAGATCGAAGAATTTTTAAATAAAGTAAAGACGATGAATGAGAATTTGAAATTAAAAATTTAAGTATAGTTTGGTCAAGATTTTTTTGAAAAATTGTGTGGAGATCAATAATTTGTTCAACGTGTGATCTAATGGGTATTCCCCTTGTAGTTTGTTAAAGTTTGGGAGATTTTTTATGCATAATGATTCAATTAATTTACGTTGAGGGGTTGAGGCTGGTGTGATGATGTCATGGCATATATTTTTTGTGATTGGTGTGGAATCTATGTACATGTAAGTGCTGAGTTTTGTGCAGTCATGATAGAGTTTGTTTATGTTGGTATTATTTCTTGTAAATGTTATTTAATTACAATATTAATGAAAGAATGAAGCTTGCCAACTAAGAAAATGCTTTGAACATAGTTATTAGAAGTTACATTAAGTTTAAGAACAAGAGGTAAGAAGTGTTAGAGAAAGTGAGTCTTAGGTATTCAGGTAAGACTTGATAATCGTGGTGTTAGGTGTATAGGGGTTAGGTAAATAGGAGAGAGCAATAGGGTTAGGGTTGTTAGGAGGATTGCAAAATTTCTTTTTAGCTTTTTTGTAGGAACAGGATAAGATATGTTTTGGGTAGGATAATTTATCAAAGGTGGAGAAGAGGTAATTTAGTTCAGTTTGTAAAAAAGGAGGGGAGCAAATACGAAAGGCTCTAGGAAAAAGGGAGGAGAGTATACCAATTTTTATTTTAGTGGAATGTGAAGAAAACCAGTGAGTGTATGAGGGGTTGAAGGTGGGTTTACGATAGACGTTATATAAAAAAATGGGGCTATTATCCCAAGAGAGTAGGGTATCAAAAAAAGGGAGAGTTTTATTGGAAGATTGCTCCATAGTGAATTTAATATTAGTGTGAATGGAATTAATGAAGTTAAGGGTGTGAGTAGGATTTGTATTTAAGGGGATGGAAACAAAAATGTCTTCGACAAGTAGTGTTAGAGAGAAGAGAATGATTAAGAATAAAAAAGTGTTCAATTAATTCCTTAAAAAGGTTACTGAGGATGGGGGAGAGAGGAGATCCCATACTGAGTCCTGAGTGTTGTTTAAAGTACAGGTTATTAAAATGGAAAAAATTATGTTCAAGGATAAGAAGGATGAGTTTCTTGAGAAGAGGGAAAGGGTAATCTAAGTTGTAGGGGGTTTTCATTAAAAAATCTTTCTAGAAGGGAAAGGGTGAAGGGAACAGGAACGGAGGTAAATAAGGAAATAACATCAAAGCTATGAATATGGTTCGTATGAGGAGAAATGTGGGTAGTTTTATGAATAAAATCTTCAGTGTTTTTCAGATGAGAGGGAGAGATATGGCCTAGTAAGGGTTTGAGTTGTTTAGATAACCAAGAGGATAGTTTATAGGGAACAGAGTTAATGTTAGAGATGATGGGACGAACAGGGAGGTTAGGTTTGTGTCTTAGGTATACCATAGAATTGTGAAAACGATGAAGACCTAGGTTTTTAAATAGATATAAGAGTATGAGGAAGTCTTTTGAGAATGAGTTTTATTGTTTGTTGACTAATTGTGGAGTTGTGGAGGAGGATTTTTGTTCAGTAGGTATCAGTGTGAAATGTCTTGAGTAAGGTGTTACATTTAGAAAATAGTTCGTTATTGTTTAAAATAACCTAATTGACTTTGTCAGATTAGTTGAAAATATCCATTGTTATTCTGGAGTGAAGAAATGGGTCAATTTGGAATTTTAATTCTCTAGGCTCCTGTCATATATATATATATATATATTATATACTACTATATATATATATATTATTATTATATTATTATATTATTATATATATTATATATATTATATATATTTTTATTATATATTATATATCTATATATATATAATATATATATATTATATATATATTTATTATTATATAATATATTATATATATATATTATATATTAATACTATATTTATTTTATATATATTATATATATATATATCTATATTTATATATTATCTATTTATATATTTTTATTATTATATTTTTCATATTATTATATATATATATATATATATATATATATATATATATATTATTATATATATATTATTTATTATTTTTTATTATTAATATATTATTTTTAGTATATATATATAATATATTATATTTATATATATATTAATATATATTATATATATTATTATAATTTATTATATATATATAATATATATTATTATTATATATTTATTATATATATATATATATATATCTATATATATATATATATATATTAGTATTATATATATATATTTATTATATACTATATTATATATATATTATATATAATATATATAATATATATAATTATATATTATTAATTTTTATATTTATATATATAATTTATATTTATATTATTAAATATATATATACATATAATATATATTATAATATATATATTATATATAATATTATATATAATATTATTATATCTTATCATATTATTATATTATTATATATATATTATATATTATATATTACTATAATATATAATTAATATATATTATACGTAAGATTGGAGAAAATGGGTTCATGGGGTTAACAGGTAATTTTTTTGACAATACAGATAGTATTTTAATTTGAAGTGATTAGGAATTCAATTGAGTTTTTTTATTAGAAAAAGATTATTACTATTCATTGATATTTAATTTATTAAATAAGTTGACAATATACTTAAAAAATTTCCCCGTGTTAGAAATATTCTTTCGAAATCCAAAATAAACTAAGGTATGTTCTCAGGAATTTTCAGTTTGGATTAATTGACTAATCCATATTACAAGTTGTAAAGTAGATTTTGATGTATAATTGCACATTTCCTTTTGTTCGTAATTTATGGTGATCTGGTTGGGTAAAAGGGATATTTGGGGTAAATGGTACTTTTATAATATAAGTTTTGCTTTATTGAATTTGAGTATTAAACTTCAATGCAGTTTTTTTGTTAGAAATAATTATATTCAATATTTTGTATTTAATTTAAATTAATATGAACGTACATAATCTAAAAAATTTTCCTATATAATACCAAAGTGTTTTTTTTTTATTTCGTTCCTATTATTTTTTTTATAACTGGTTTATGTGTCGCCTCAAGGCGATACTTGATTATTATGGATGTATTACTTTTATTTATATTATTTTAGGTACGGTAGGTATTATTAAAAATCACATGCTGCCTTAATTGAGGCAAGTTTTTTTTTTATTTTTCTAATTTTATAATTTTATATACGTTCTTCTGGCATTCTGTGCAATGCACAAAAATGGACGAAAAAATTCTATTTTATAAAAAACAATTGTCAGAAGGGGGTGTTACAATACAATTTTATTATACCAACAAATTATATATTTTTAACATCTTTAACAGTTTCAAACTAGTATTGAAAATCCGTTAATGCTAATATGTTATTGTATTTTTACATTTCAATTACTTATTTTTTATTGGAAGGTAATTATGGTGCTTCCCACCCCCAAATTCATTTTTTGGCTTTATTTTTCAAAAATTTACTAAAAAAATATTTTTTTTACATTTTTCTATATTTTTGTTTGCATAACTTTCTGATTTTAAATTTTGATCAAAACTATCAATATGTATATTTTTATTATTCGTTTTAAACAATTTAAAAAAAAAATTCAACGTTTTCTCAATATTAGGCTAAAATTTTTGTGTTTATATATGTTTCTCTTTATATTTTAGAGTTACTATTACTTTCATATATTATATATACTACTGTAATCTAAGTCCTAATTTCAAGTCATTTTTACCCACCACATTTCTAATTTTTACCGCAAAATTTTTTTTTGAAATTGCATTTCCATATTTGTTTAAAATATTTTCTTTCTTTTTTATAATTTAGATACCATTACTTAAAAGCTTTAAATTTGAAATACATATTTTAAACTGGGTTAACTATAAATATAGATTTGGACTTCAGACCAAAATAAACAAACTTGAAAAATTACATTCCCATTTAGGTAGATATAGAAATAAGCAATGGTTCTCAGTTTCAGTATATGCTTATACTAAAGTGTTTCCATAATTCAAAGAAAAATATATTATATATTTTATATATTAGATATTCATAATATATATATATTATATTTATATATATATATATATATAATATATTATATATATAATATATATCTATATATATTTATATTATTTAATTATAATATTATATTATATATAATATTTTATATATTGGTATTATATATATATATATATATATTATATATATTATATATTTATATATATATTATTTTTATATATATTATAATATAATTACTGTATATATATATTATATTATTATTATATAATTAATTTATATTATATTTTATTATATAAAGTATATTAAAAATTATAATAGTATATATATATATTAATATTATATATATATATATTATATATATATATTATATATCGGTTAGCATTGATCCTCAGACTCGGATGAGAAAGTTGTTAGTTGTTGAAAAGGGGAGAACCACCATGGTCAGCAGCACTTTTCTGGACTTGTATCAGGCTTTTGAATTTTTTTTTTAAAGGTTGTGTTGACAAGAAATTAAATTAGGCTATGACTAAACAGATTATTAATAAACTGCCCACGGTTAGAGAGAGAGAGAGAGGAGACGTTAGAGAGAGAGAGAGAGAGGAGAGAGAGAGGAGAGGAGAGAGAGAGAGAGACGAGAGAGAGACGACGAGAGAGGAGAGAGGAGAGAGAGAGAGGAGAGGAGGGGAGAGGAGAGAGAGAGACGAGAAAGAGAAGAAGAGAGAGAGGAGGAGAGGAGAGAGAGAGAGAGAGAGAGAGAGAGGAGAGAGAGAGAGAGAGAAGAGAGAGAGGAGAGAGGAGGAGAGAGGAGTTAGAGAGAGAGAGGGAGAGGGAGAGAGAGAGAGAGAGGGAGAGCGGAGAGGAGAGAGAGGGAGAGGAGAGAAGGAGAGAGAGGAGAGAGAGAGAGAGAAGAGAGAGAGGAGGAGATAGAGAGAGAGAACCAGACAGCAGACAGACAGCGATCAGAAGACAGACAGAACAGCAGACAGACAGACGACACAGACAGAGCAGCAGACAGAGACAGAGCAGACAGACAGCAGAAGACGAAGACAGACGACAGACAGACGACAGCAGACAGAAGAACAACAGACAGACAGCAGACAGAAGACCAAAGACAGACAGACAGCAGAAGACAGACAGACAGACGACGAAGAAGGACAGACAGACGACAGACCGACAGCAGACAGACAGACAGACAGACGACCAGACAGACAGAGACAGCAGACAGAAGACAGACGACAGACGACAGACGACAGACGACAGACGACAGACGACAGACGACAGACGACAGACGACAGAGACAGACAGACATGCAGACAGACAGACAGACAGACAGACAGACAACAGACAGACGACAGACAGACAGACAGCAGACAGAGACAGACAGACAGACGACAGACAGACAGACAGAAACGACGATTGAAGCAGAGACAGACAGACAGACAGCAAAGACAGAAGACAGACAGACAGACGCGACAGCAGACAGACGACAGACGACAGAACAGACAGAAGACAGAAGACAGAAGACAGAAGACAGAAGACAGAAGACAGACAGACGACGACGAAGACAGACGACCGCAACAGAGCGAAGACCGACCAGACGACGACAGACAGACGACAGACGAGACAGACGAGACAGACGAAGACAGACGACAACGACGACAGCAGACAGACAGACGCACAGCAGACAGACAACCTTATGGATTTTAAATCCTACTTCAAAATTCATGCGAGGCAAGGCACCAATTGCTGTCACGGGAGACGCAATGGGGTGAATGTAAGAGGTCACTTCCTTCGACCCTGCCTTAGTCCTTTAGAAAGTGTAGTAGATCAAATCATTGCAGGATGAGGGTCAGGGAGTTGAGAGAGTTGGTAGTTTATTATCTTTAACTTTAGATTTCACACTGTCCAAAAGACGGGTGGAGCCGGAGTTACACAAAATGTGGAAGTACTCAAACAGGCGGAATAAGCTTCTATAATGGAGCATAATGTTGAAGAAAAAAATCCCCGGAGCCTGACAGATCCCAGCTTCTTTGAGATACTTAGAACCGTTGTGATTGAGGTTTTAAGACAATTAATATTGTTTAGTTCAGACAAAGCATGTTTGTTGTTCATAGGTGAGACGTTAGAGCCTTCGAATGAGTTAGGAAAGCTGAGACGTTTTTGAGAGCTAGATATTAGGAAGTTGAGTTTCAAAAGAGTTGAATTTCGCAAGGTTGCTCTGACCCCACCAGGAAAACCCATCCAGATCCGCATGAATAGAAATGGAAAGCTGTAGACGTGAGGCAATTCTAGATGAAAAAGATTTATAAGTGCAGCTGAGGAGATCGTTAATGAAAAGTAACAAAGTTTGAGATAGAGCAGAACCTTGATATGCGATCAGAGAGAAAACTTGACATGAGTACCAATGAGAAGGAGGAAACCCAAAGGAAATGAGCTTAGAGAGCAGTGACGCTTGCCATACTCGGTCAAAAGCTGTCAATATGTCAAGCGCCACCACACAAGACTCCCCGTAGTCCCTAAGGGCAGAAGACCATAAGTCAGGGAGATAGGAATGTATTTCACCAGATGACCTCAAGCAGCGAAAGCCATACTGATGATCTGAAAGAAGGGAATGAGACTACAAATGATCCAGGAAATGAGACTTATAGAGAGTTTCAAAGATTTTAGATAGAATATAAGTGAGAGCTATAGGACGATAGTTTGAATGATCATAACGGCTACTATTTTTCGGTATTGGCTGAACATATGTTCACTTTCAGCATTAAGGGAAGGTTTTAGTGTTAAGGCATAGGAGGTAAAGGCACCAGCTCGGAGGCACACTCCCTCAAAACACAGGGAGGAATGCCATCCGTACTACTAACCTTCCTGACCTTCATAGATGTCAGAGTCTGATACACCTGATCATGTGTACTCACAGGTAGAGACATGGAACACCTGAGAGGAGGAGTAGGGGGAGTGATGCGAGACTCTTCCAGTGTGGAATTAGATGAAAAAAGTAGGCCGAAGAGATTGGACTTTTCAGAAGGAGAGCTAGCTACAGAGTAATAGTGTGCTTATCTTATCGAATAATATCCCTGCAACTATTCCGAGCATAATGAATTTTAGTAAGAGTTATAGGAGAACGAGAGTTTTTCCATGCCCGATACGCTATATCTCTCTCCTGAATGGCACGAGAACAAACTCCATCGAACCATGGATTTTGGGAATAAAAAGATTGTTAAAGTTGAAATGAGCCTGTTCAGCCCATCGATGATCACAGCTTCTACCTTTTCAGCAGTGACTGAAACATCCTCTGAGTCAAAACAGGATTCATTCCAAGAATAGTTAGCAAAGAAGCTACGCAATACCCTCAATTAGCCCGATTAAAATTACAGAAAGTACGTTTGGGGCATGGTGGAGCTGCTGTAGAGAGAGTATTATAATTAAAAGCTACGAGATAGTAGTCAGTTTCCGATAGAAGGCATAATGGTTATTTATATCGAGAAAGATTAGTGGTTAAGCATAAGTCAAACGTGTTTAAGAATTGTTTAGTTCGATCTGGAATATGTGTATGTTCCTTAATTAATTGTTCCAGATCCTTGAGAAAACAATGTTTTGGCCTCCTCCCCACCTTCATAAGGAGCCCAATCATTCAGTTTGATGTATGTTATAATCCCCTAAATAGAGGATCTCTGCACTTGAATAGAATGAGAAGTGGTAAGATCAAAAAGGACGTGAAAACCTCTTCCATTTTGGGAGCTGTACTTAGCAAAATTACAAGATAATGATAGTAGTAAGACACTCTTCTATTTGATGCTTGAATCATAGTAGAGGGACCGATCTTTCACAACATTTTTCTCTCAAAAATCAAAAATAGTTTGATTTTTGGAAAACTGCAACAAACTTCAAGGAGTACCTTGTGTTTGTCTGAGTAATTTTCAATTGCAATTTAAGACACGCACATTGTGACAAAAAATGTGAAATTAATTGTGTCAAAGAACAAAACAAAACCTAACATCGTTGAATGAATTTCAGTTTTTTGTCGAGAAACGAACATCTCTTATCATTTAGACAAACAATTTTCGTCATTTACATGATTATGAGAAGTCTTTGACAGTATTTTAATTCTGGAGATATTATTCATATCATCTCGTGTATTAAGGAGCGAGCACAATACATCTTTCTCACGGTATTAATATATTGAACGACGATGTTGGTGAGAAACGGGAATAAAATAGCGTAACAAAAATGGTGATACAGTAGTCTCTGCTGGATAGGGGAAGTTGCGTAGATTTTTAAAATGTTCTTCTACGCGTTTAAGTCTTTTCATTGATATTATTACTATTTGTATTTTTTGCGACAAATACTGCTAACAAATTTTGGTTAGCTGACATAGTTTTGAAAAATTTATCTCGGTTTCTCCTATTTGCTATAACCAGCACAGAATACATATAATCGATTTAATATTACAATATCCATCATTTACAACTTTTTGCTCTCTTACGATTTAATGGAAGACACGGCGATTGTTTGCGAATGAGAAGCTTCATAATCATACTCAGAATTATTATCACGTCGTCGTTTAACGCACGCTGGGCTTTAAAATACTGGTTACATTTCTTTTAATGTTTTTTATCGTCACTAATGTCTCTAGACGAGGTCTTCGGGGATAGTTCTTCTCGACTCGTATTTTCTCTCTAAAAATAATGGCGCATAAGTAGTCTGCTCAGTTAACTAAAACTGTGAGAAAAAAAAAAGTTTTATAAATCCAACACTTGCGTATTTCGTCGAATATTCAAATCCATTATATTTGTTCATTTATTTCATTTCCCTTTTAGCATATATCTGTTATACACACAACTTCACACAAGATTCACAACTGAATAGTAAATTGCCTCGTAAAAATTCACTTAAACGACTCTTCTTCTTTGTGTGAGTTTTATCATAATCATGTTATATATGTTTATTATTTGTTGTTTATAGCAATATTATATTCATTTTATTATTTTGACAAATTTATTAACTATATATTGAATTATATGTATTTGTTTGTATTATATAATAAAGATAGAAAAGAAAAACTTAATATTTACGTTATTTACTTCATTATCATGGGAAAACAAAAAACTCACGCCATAGTATTTCAAATGCTCTGTTTCTATATACTTATAGAGTACATCACGAGCGAATTGTAAAACGCTGAACGCTTGTCTTTATTTTTTACTCTGACTTAATTCTCCTCAACAATTATTTGAATTAATTCATTCACTCATAAAAATGTTTTATATTCTAGTTAAAAACATACTTTTGATGCATATGACTCAAAAAATATACACATAAAAAGTGTTAGCAATAATAATAATTATGATCTATAAATTACTATTTGTCTATTAGGACACTAGCAACCGCAAAGCTATACTATATGTGAGAAGTATTTCTATCGAAAAATGTAAATTTTTCGTGTATGAGACTTTTATGTAAATCTTCCTTCCAGACGCACGATATCTAATTCCTGGGAAATCTTCTACTTGCAGTGCCACTGGACGCCTTAATTCTCTATAACACACGCCTTACACTTTCGCTTATTACAACTCTACTTTCCATAATTCCATCTCATCCCTGAGTTTGACTAACGCCTCTGTACTTTATACTGTAACCTCTCTCACAAATATTAATCTGAGAACGCTTTTTGGTACTGTGGATATCGAACGACCACATAACGTGTTCTTTATGATAACTGCAGCTGTAATGATGTCACTCGCATTCACTCTCAGATATGTCCGTAATATTGTTTGACTCGGAGCTTGGTTATTACTGATGCAATTGAACTGGGCCACGTATAACTGAAGTTTTAAATACCTCTCTCCTCGAACGTGTCATGTTATATATACGGGTGCTCTGGTCTGGCTCAAGAAATTTTTCCACCCTTACGCCCCGCGCAAACATTTTATCACAAACCTCTCAAATTACTTGCTGAAACAGTGAAATTTGCTTATCTATTTTCCTACTCTTCTTTATTCAGCATTCTATATAGCGCGTTCGGCATTTCTTCCGAAAACCCGTTATCTCTCTCATACACTTCTTTTTGCTCTCTCACTCCGTCTCCAATCACGGTGTGTACTGATAATCAAGAATGGTTTCTAGGCGCTCTAGGTTATCTTGATTTGTGATAATGACCAAATTCTCTAAGCGTATTGGCTACGTCATTTTCAGACGTTCTTTCTGTTATCGCTGTGGGATATTTAGGCTTACCCAGTTTTTTCCAATCACTAGGCGTTCGTTTTGGGTACGCGCTGATCTCACATTTAGAATTCTAGATTATATTATTCACTCATGCTCGCCGCTTTCAAATTTCGTCGTTTCGCGCTCTCTCTTCAGATCGCTCATTTTCAATCTTTCTATCGGACTCGAGTATTCCTGTTCTCTCAATCATTCAACTTGGTTATGGCTAACTCAAGATTTCTGCTATTAGTGAGGTTAACGGTGGTTATAGTTTGGGCAAAAATCATTGCCGATTAAACGCCATTTTCTCTTAGAATATTTTCGTGAAATATTTCGCCGTTTTCTCCCGTTAGCGTTTGAGGAGGTCTAAATTATTTCACAACGATAAGCTACTGCGTCAAATATCCATTCCTCTTATAATAAGGTTCAATATAAAATAGATCGCTCTCAGTAATGGAAAGACTTTATAAGTACTTTGATGAGCTACTCAAAATGTAACTGTATTACCGAATGTATTTTGGAGTTCTAATCTTTTCTGCACTCGGAACAAATCACTAGATAATTTTGTAGAAGACTTATTCAGGGACCTCAAAAGCGATATCACTCACAAGTATTCGTGTATTCTCTTTTCGTTTGCTCTCAAAAGCTTAGTGCACAATAAAAGTGCTTTTAGTATTCAATACACACTTCGGGTTATCACACTCTCTGCACGAAGGGTCGATCCAATCTCATCCTCTATCCGTACTCAATATATTTTACGTAAAGCGCCAAATTGTGCCGTTGTCGAAAGACTGGTCTGATCACGTAACAATTTACGTTTCTCTTGTTGTTTGAGAAGGCTTAAGCATTGACTATTGCCCGATCGCGCGGGAGTGAAATTATAGCGTAATAAAGGCATGATGGTAGAAGATAGGTTCAACGATAGATGAATAGATTCTTAGTTCATACACTTTATCTTTTATCTCAGCTCTCGATACAGACAGAGATTTCGAAGTATTTCAAAATTCATCCATTTAATCTAACTCTATTAAAGCTCTTTTAATATACACCACAACCAAAGAATCAATACTCAAAATACACAAGAATGTTCGCTAAACTGACAGTTTAATAACATATCACAAATATTATTGAAATACTACGTTTCATATTCTCTTACATCTCAAAAGGCTATCAATGGTCACGGCAGGCCGTATTTCCAATTTAAACGAACGAACATATGGTCGTGGAAGTAAGCATCCACACGTAATTACAAGTCAGCGTATAGAGAATTTTATGCGGGTCACCGCTATCTGAAGACACCTGTTACTGTGCGCCACATATACGACGAGAGCAATATATATATAGATAGATACAAAATTTGAGTTCTAATAACCACCTCGGAAAATGTTAGAATATTCACAGTGTAGGGTGAAAACCAACTTGAGGATTTTAGCAATGGAAACCACAACAGATCTAGAGTTAAATAGCTCTACAATACTTCTTATTTCTTGGGACCGACATCGTATATTATCCCTCCTATTCTCATCTTTTCCGTGTTAAAAAGGTGGAGTTCGATGCCCTCTTTTAATAACGATTTCTAGAATGATAAAGTTTTAACCCTCATGCATTAGAGCCTTTTTAATGTACACATAAAAAAAGGTATACATAGAGTATAGCTATTTAACACTTCAAACAATATGGCTATAAATATTTTATTATTATTACTCTCTCAATACAAAAACTTTTGAGGATCCAGGTCTTATTATCCAGTTTTATGTTATGTAGTAAAAAATATAGAAAAATTTAGAATAAAATTAAAATTTCCACAATTCAAAACTAATTAATTATAAAAAATACAATTCAAAGAGAAAACAAAAATAAAAGGAAAAAGACAATGAGAATTTTTCTATATTGAGGCAGTAATGCTCGAGATAGCAAATAGCAGAACATTATATTTACTCGCTCGCGAGACCCCCGCTGTTCACATAACAAACTTAGCGCGTGCATATTATTTACAGAACGGTGACACTCAGATGTCCATTAATAGATTAAAATATAGTGTTCATCTTATTTTTGGCAGCGTTCTACAGATCGCCATCGATCTCAGAAAATTTCTCGAACAGCCTAGAAAAGATGAAAAAAAAGATATGGACATAAGAATAAAGAAAAGAAGTTCTCTCGTGTAAACTACTCAAAGGGTAATAGATTAAATGCCTCCTATGATGCTTGCCAGATTCTTTTCGTTTCCGAAGCCTGAAGGGAGAAACGAGAGTGACTGAATTTCTGCATATTATAAACCGTGTGCGTACTGAAATTTTCCTCAGAGTTAAATGGGAAGGCGAAGGAGCTGCTTCTGTGCCCCCAGTTGAGTTAAGTGTTATTATATTCTGACGATTGCGAGAGCGACGAGTCGGTTAAAAACGAGATGTGGACTAGAAATATTTTGTGGGGATAGAGACAATATCCGTTCTCATTCTAGTCTGATTGATGCGTGAGATAGATAACGATATAATAATTCGACGAAGGGGACTCGATGGCGAGAATAGTATTTATTTAGCGGAGAGGAGACGCATTTTTGGAGTGGGTGTGGAATGACTCTGATCCTCTTCTCACTTCGATGCACGACGACGATAGACAGCACCTTCCTATTTAACCAGTTGCAATAGCCACCCACGCACTCATCTGTTTAAAATTATCTAATATAACTTCCGACGTCCCTCTTTGAGGACTCAGCATTGCTTTATCGATTTCGCCAATAAGTTTCACAACAAAGGCCTCAACTCTCCTAAACTTTATGTGTTGGCAAACCTTTTTGAAATACATCTCTTTCTTCTCCGTCGAGATGTTTTCAAGAAACGCGAAAACGTTATCGCATCTACTATTTCCCGAGGTACAAAGAGGCAACGTTGTGATGGATATTTTATCTCATCGGTGAGAGGATCAGGCGATTCTCAAAACGGGTATAAAAATAATTTATAATTCGACTCATTACTTAGATTGTTTGAAAAAACGAAGTTGTTAGAATAGACTTACAAAGTCGAGTTGCGTGACGATCGATAGCTCTACGAAACGAGGTCGAAACGACTATATAATTCCTTAGTTTCAACTCAGATGAGGCGAATGAAGCGTGATAAAATAAATACAAATCTTCCCCTTTCGTCTATTATCTCCACAACAGGCGCTGAAAGGGAATTTCATGGATTTAGAACCATTAATTCTTATTAATAAGTGTGGATTGGGGTAGAAGCTATTTATTGTGAACGATGATGATTCTAGTGTCCAAGCGTTAAAGGTATCGGCCTCGTGTTCGACATTTATTTTCTCTCTCTCTCTCTTGGATAATTTGGCTGTGCCGTAGCTGCTTAACACTAAAGCTCAGAGGACCGATTTCAATAATTAGCTTTCTTGTTTGACTTGGCTAATTGCATGCTTGATGAAATTGTATGGATGCTACCTAACCTTTTTCAGTGACAACAGGAATACTCATAACGACTCAACGTATTCATGACAAAGTCGAAAACGTGACGCACATTTGCCTTCTTCATGCTAGATCATTACCGTTAATTAAACGGCAATACGTAATTTGGTTATTTCTACTATCCTCGTAAAGAATGAGACCTAATTGAAGAATAGAGTAAATAGTGGAAAACTTATAAAACCACATAATCATTTGCGCCTCCACTCTCTTACTTTTATATATCTAAATTCTCTCTTCCTAATGTTAGTGTTGTATATTAATTAAAAAACAACGCGCATAAAAAGGATTTATGTGCGAAAATATTAAAACTCAAGATGTATTCATTTATTACTATTTTATCATTCGCGCCTCGATTTAGGGCGAGGTGTTCTATTTTACCTCACGCGTTTGATGACACCTCCTCGCATAATCAACGAAGTCGTTTCCCGCGATACTAATATAGGTCGAAGGTCTAAGTGTCAATATTTCGCGAAAAAGTAGTGTTATTATCGTCGACTTGGGATTTTTAGGTATTGAACTCGTTATGATCCTTCGACCTATATTAGTTTCCCATCAAACACGTACCTGTATATATGAGTTACGTAGTCTCGCTCATGCTCTCACCACCGAGGATATAAATGTGGTCGTGGCGTTCATTGCTTAGGCTTTTTTCATTCGACTTTCCCTCTCTCACCACCAATCTTAAGGATGAACAAGATAAATATCTCCTTTAGGTAAGAAATTGAAGAATCGTATTCGTTGACGAGTTCGATACATACATTGTTTCTCAGACCGTTCTACGAGGATGTACAATATGGATTGGATGTATCACTCATTTTCTTCCCGTTTACAGGAGCGATGTTCGGAACCCACCATACAAATATGATGTGTTGTTAGAGTCGTAATATAGATACACCTTTCTACATGTGATGAAGAGGCAAGCGGTGATGTGGAGTCTCTCTTAACGAAGATATATAAAATTGAATATTTGCATAACACGGAGTGCGTATGGTGTACGCTCATTTCACTCGTAATTAGTCAGAAGTTCTGTGGCATCCTGTCAGAAAACGAGTCGGGAATAGCTCTATTCTTAGAACAGACAGAGTGCGTATCTCATCTAAATGCGAGCGAGAACACGCTTTCTGTGCGAGAAATTTAAGACATTAGAAGTTACACTATGATCTCCAGTCTATAGTTCTTACCATATTCACATCGATTTTTGGATTATCGTGTGTTTGTCTCGCATATACTGATGTCTAGACATGATAGCTCTCAGGGAGTTGAAAAGCAGGTTAGATAGCGGGCGTCTCTAACGGATCAGCTTTTCAGAATTCATCTTTGCCGACCGAAATGGACTCGCAGTACTTGTTTCAGTAATATTCTGCACGAGGCTATTCAGAACGAGTCGCAATTGTCAGGTTGGGAGGAGAGCGCGCGTTGTAAGCCCTATTCTATCTTTACGACGTTTTCTTAAAACCACGAACTAGCGCAGCAAACCTCTGCTGTTAGGAAGATATCTGAGAGGGAACCGCACGCCAGCGGACGGTAACCTCTAGCCGCGGCGCTATCGCTGATTGCTGCTAACGAATCGGAGACTCGTATCCACTTATGGTGTCAGAGGAAGTATCTCGACTTGGGGTGGATATGTGAGAGGTTCATGCACAGAACTGAGCTAATGGAAGTGTGTGTATTTCAAATGCTTTTAAGTGGGTTCGTATGTCGATTTATGTGTCGATTATATGCAACTCTATTTCTCAAAACTCTCGGTGAGGTGAATTTTGGATGATCTGATTTTTTAGTAACATTCTCTCATCTCTTAATAAAATGTCGGGTTATTTATTTTTCCTTCCCAGCTTCGCCCTTTCGTTCTCTTTGATAGTGCTCAGTATTTTCATTTTTATATGACTCATGTTTGTGTTCTTGGCGTTAGCCTCTCAATCCATTGCTGTTATATACTCTCTGACTCCCCCCCCCCCCCCACCAAGGAAGCTAAATAAGAAAGCACAATTCCACTCCGCTCCCTTCATTGTGTGTACTTAGGCAGGTTTAAGTGTATACTTTATTGTCTTAGCTCTCTTTGCATTCACGTATATTCATAAAATACTATTTATCTCATACCACCTGACTCACTCTCTCTTTAATATAATCCATAAGTTATTATTTAATCTTTCTTCTCTCAGTGAATGGTTTATCTTTTATTGAAACAACTTATTGTCATAAGACGATTAAGGAATGTAAGGAGAAGCAATTTTTATTAGTTGGTATTTTTTTTCGTTATAAGAAACGCTCGCCCATCCTTCTTTCGGTCCCTCTCAACCAACGCTAGAAATGAGTCCTATGACACGGAGTGTTTCTCCCAATATCGTGGACTCTCTCAGTTTCTCACCAAGAAGCTTATTGTCATTACTCTCTCTCGGGCGGTGAGTGGATCTCGGCAAGATCATTAATGCTATCTGATCGTTCTTCTGATACAACGTCCGGAAGAAGTTGACCGACAGTGCAGCGTTCCAATTCGTCTCTATCATTCACGCGTCGTCGCAAAGTCCGAAACCCCGCGCTATGTTAGTAGAAGGGGTTGCTAACATCCCGTTCCTTTCAACGAGTAAGGACAGGGACTATTTCTTTTTGCTCGTTAAAAAATCAAAAATCTAGCAATTCTTTTATTTCTTTGCACAAAGTATCTTGCTAGAAGAATACACCAAAAATAAGTTATAATCACACCCTTGTCATTAATGGCCAATTAGTCCGAATTGACTATATTAAGGTTATTATAAGGTGTTCTACCCTCGCAATTGTTTTGCTACGTATCGAGTAATACAATAATATCATTTACTTACAATTTCTATCGTGCGGGTAGTACTGTCGCGTTGTATTCACGTGTTGTCTGAAATAGTATAGATAGAGTCTTGAAAAATTCCACAAGCCTTGTTTAGAGAGGGGACGGTCGTAGACATATTTCATTTGCGTCGTCGGTTGTCACGTCGTCGTGATTATCAACGTCGTTCCGTCGTGCCTCCTTTGCCTCCCGCTCGCGACATCTCTCTCGTCCGGGTAAGACAGAAAATCCATCCTCAATATCCGTATACTTGTGGCTCTCCTCTACTGCTTTCGTGCTAATTTCTTTCTCAGACTCTGCATCCTGTTTACAGTCCTGACGACTCACAAGATTAAAACTTCGAAAACGCACGTCGGGTTGTTCTCTCAAGGCTACGAGGGTGCTGTTAATTACAAATAGTTTAGTTTGTCGGTGGTCTCGTTACAGGTTGTAAAGGCTCTCAGGTCTTACTCAGACTCTCGCCCTATAAAACGCCATAAAAGCACTTTAGAGTGTCTCGCCAGACTCTGGTCGATGTTCGGGATACGATCGAGTCTTCCTAATATGATACGTTATATGATAAGCCGTATCGTGACGTAGTACTCGGCCGCACCGCACTCTCTCCCTGCAGTGTAAATGGCCGCAGCATCTCGTCGATTTTTGTCATGCAATAAACCTGCAGTGGCTTTCCGCCGATGAATCGATGCAGAACTTTTTCCGATTCTTCATTGTTTGTGATTTGAGATATTTTGTGTGACTCGCACGATCACGACCGTGTTTTATCAAATTACCTCCTCTTGGTTCGGCACGACAGCACTCCACTCGCAGACAGTCAAAACAACACGTCGTTGTCCTCCTCTCCTTTTAACGCATCGATGTAAAAGTAAGACCTCGACCTCACGTTCGTTCTAATCCAATTGCGTTCGTGGTGTAGGTTTTCGGTTTCTTCCGTACTATCTGAATGAAGGGAGTTTCTAACGTCGTTTGTTTTGGCGAAAGTAAGTATACTCGGTAGTCAGGCTCAATAATGAGCCTTTCTCTTTTTCGATTTCGTTCGTTGATGAACATTCTAAACGTTAGTAAAGTGTTCCTATTGGAATATTTTGAGCATGTACCACACAAAAATGGAGTCAAGGTGGACCGCGAGGCTTCTTCGGAAATAACCTCGAAGTCTGGCTTCTCTCGTACGTTTTAGATTATACGAAGGCGTTTTCATTAAGCTTTCTTTTGGAAATCGGTTCATCCGTTATCTAGAGATAAAATGCGCGAAATCATACTTTTTTTCGGGCGACTAACTCTCTCACTCTCTCTATTACTCCGAGCAACGCGATACGGAGTGTTTCCTTTTCTCTCTCCTCTCTCTCTTGCTGACTCTCGGGGCGTTATCAGTTCGGTGCGGAACCTTTCATCATCTGTGTGGTTACAAACAACCATCAGAAAAAAGAAAGAAGCTTCCGATTTATGAAAGATTTTAGTTGAGAGAGGATGATAAATATTCTTCTCTCTTTCACTAGCTTGGCCGAGTCCTCATTACTCTCACACAAGCATAAAGAGTGTATTTTATTAATCATTTGCCAGCTTATACACTCTGATGAAATGTTAAAACACCATTTCACCTTATAGACTCAAACCTCTTTTTTATCGGTAAACACATTCTGGCGGGCCGAAAGAAATATTTAACATGTCCTTTTCCATGTAGAACCAGATTTTTGCAATATTTTCCTCACAATCGGGGAGTTAAGACAGAAGAAGAAACGGGAAGGGCGTGGATTCTGAATATTGGTCTTAATATACTGTTGCGATGTTCACCTTTGAAGTTGCGCAACACTGGAAGGTGCTTTTAAGATACACTGAAGCAAGTTTATGTATACAACCGAAGAACTCGCCAGCTGACGCATTCTCTGGTCACTCATTTGTCGGACTAGCTCCCATCTCACGGTTGAAACTGATTATCATCCGAATTGTCTTACACACGCTACATTTTAATTTTTTTATGCCTATAATATTTGACGTCAATAGTGATGACATGTACATCTACGTCAAATAGAGAAAATGACTTATTCAGGTAAGGTTAAAGTCTTTTTATGAGATAGCTTATTATGTTCACTCGTCACATTTTGAATATTTTTTTTTTTTTATTATTAGTATTATTTTATGAATTTTTAGAGCTATGGTTCCCGAGCTTTTTCTCACCGAGATATATTCAGACTTCACTTACTCAACACTTTTTTTAAACGAATCACTAGGACTCGATTGTAGTTAATTTTGTATCGTGATGTCATAAAAAGCTGATATACTATCAAGTTAACTTTATCACATCTCTAATACACGCTCAGATGAGAATGTGACCTTTTGTTCAGCACGAGCCGAAAAATAACAACAATCGTGAATTTATATGGTTGAATTTTAATCAGAGTTCAAAAAGTTATTTATCTTTAGTTAAATGCTTCTAATTCGTCAAGGTCATTATCTCGAAACTCACTAAATTCTTAACATAGAATACAATAAAATGAAAGGATGATAGAGTCAATGCCCCTTACGAAAGTGTAGTCAACGGTATAAAATTACGCAAAAAATTAAGTCTCGTCGAAGTTTATTATTACACATTCGAACTGCAGTCTCAAGTGCATTAGGTTTATATTTTAGATAGTAATAATAAAGTGCTTCGGAAACGTTATTGAGCATTCATTATTTAGTGAGCTCAATAATTTCTCGTTAGATACTAACATATTAAGTTAATACGAATATCAGAAAGACTGTCGCAACATTTCCGAAACTTAAAATCTTTTGATGTTATATATAAAAAACTATATGAATATAATATAAAAATTAATGATAACTATAGATTAAATAACTCCTTTAATGAATGTTGGTTAGATAAGTTTACTCACGACACTCGTGACCTCTCATATTACCTGTCGCACGACGTATTGCATATATAGCGGTAGTTGAATCTGATAGTTGACTCTTAAGAATTGTTTTGTTTGCACGCGACGTTTTATAATAGGCGAATATTCCCTTATCGAAACGTGCTCAGACTATGATATAGTGTCGCCATACGGAATTCGTCGAAGTAGACTAGACAACTAAGGAACAAAATGTTCTTGGATATGTGGTATGACCAACGTGACTTTTATACGAAGTTATATTACACAATTATTACTCCGAGTAATCGAGAAATGTATTTAAAAGGAGATTCTCCTCTCATTGAAATAAAGTAGGTACTCTTGTCAAATCGCGATTTTTCTTAGACGTCATATAGTTGGAGACATTCTACACTATGGTATAATTATCAAAAATATATAATGACGATAAATCAAACTAATAGATTGCTAAATTCGCTCGAAACTTAAAAAAATTTGCAAAATAGCGCTGGAGAATGCGCCAAGTAACCTCACCCAGAGAAAATCACCATCACTCCCTGTGGATATTAATTTACCCTATTTGTTAATCAAGAAAATTTATTTTTTTTAGAATTATTTACGCACATTTTTTCTTTCCAATGGATTCTTTGATAATTATTTTACTGGCGCATATTATTCGCTGTGAACAGTATGACGACTAAAATGAAAATATATGTATCTCTAAAACAGGACTCGGAAATACGCTAGCGAAAGCCACGATTAGGTGTATGAGTAATCCTACCTTTCGAAAGTCGAACTGAATATACTCTCATGAAAGATGTGTCTGCGCAACTTAAACTGGGGGTAATAACGCATATAAACGGATATCGATTAGAGGAGGATGGTAATAGGACAGGCGGTGCCACAGGCTTATAATATATCGGGGTAATCCTATTAGGCTCGATTAAGGCATGTTCAAAGATAAACTCAGACATCAAAAGCTCGCCAAGATATATTGGTGGATGAATGTTTGAGTGGCAAACCAAATCAGAGTTGGACTTCAGTTTTGGAGGCACAGACGAAGTTTATAGACATGCTCTGTTTTCTAGAAAATTGGGACACAGTATACGGCACTTGATGGACGACTGATATAGGATAGCTATTAATAATTTCTTCTTGATTTACCTTTAAAAGGTAATTTTTTCTCATGGATGAATGTCATTGCGATGTGGGTGTAGTATTATTGTATCACTAGATGTTGATGTTATTATAGTTCCATGATGATTTTTTATCGATTTTCCGCGCAGGCCCTTTTACTCGACTTTATCTTATTCGTTACTCGCTTCGACGCATATATTACGGCTGTTGACGATTTTAGGGTGTTTGCTTCGCTCTAAAAAGAAGAGTGTCGGTCGCGGCTAGAGGGATAGAAGCGTTATAAAGGTGTCCTTCGGTGTATTTCTCATTTTTCGCGTTCTCACCCTTTCGATAGAAGCTCTCAGATAAATTGGAATGATAGCTGTGTTTAGTTTCGGGGAATTTTTCGCGCAAAAAGCGGCTGCGAACGCTTTTCGGTTGATTTACCTTTAAACCTTATTTCTTCCAATGTTTTGTTATAAGCATTTTAATATTATGGATTATACAGTTTGTCAAACTGTGTTATTTAATTTTGACAGAGAAAGTGAAGAACGACCACACTGGGACTTCGAGCAAAAAACATAGATAAGTTTGCATGAGTACTAGGGATATTTATTTTTTTTTACGCTGAAATTTTTTAATTTTATTGTTATGATATTGTAATGATGAGGTTTTTTTATTATTTTTTTTCCATTTCATATATTTTTATTATAAATTTATCGCTTCATGCTCTATCTGGACCACGTAGTATTCTCAGTTTACCTCTTTTCTTTATCTCGCAATTATATCGGGTTTGAAGCGATAGTATTATATTTCCCTCTACTCACACACAAGAGTGAGTTAGCGAACGAAGCACGTGTATAGGTCAGATTTATTTTGTCGGTACCCATTTTCTCACGTAATATAGTTCTACTTTATACTTGTATACGCGACATACGTAAATTTTCGCACACATAAGAGCGGCTGTGAGACGCTAGGTACATTTAATATTCGGGTGAGTAGTTACTACTCACTTGGTGTTTTAAGGCTTTACATAAGGGGATACAATCTATTTAGCTATATACTCGTATATAATTATCTATACACTGCTTACAAGTTGATTCCCTACACTCTTAAAAACGACAAAAAATTGGTCTGTTGTTTCAAGAAGTTAGTATTAAACATAAAGTCTATACGTCAGGTCGTAATCACAGATGTGCACAATGTCGCTCTTATGTGCGTTTATAGCGATCCGATGTTTTAGAGCGAATATATAAGGGTGTGCCGGAGTTCTAAGGGCATAAGTGGTTCTAGTGGATAACTTTACACTTGTTTTTGTGGTATCTGCTTTTCCATATAGATGATGTAATTATAATATCGTTGAAATTTAATATCAAAATGAGAAACCGAGTCGTGTTATATAAAATATACGCAAACTATAGCGCTCTGTTTTCGATCTTATGTTATATTTAATAAAACAGAATCTCCCTTACTGTGAATGACGATCAAATGATATTATCAGTAAGAACAATAACGAATTTGAGCTCTTTAGTCGGTTCTCATCTGCTCTCTCGTTATAAATTAAGATTGTGTCGGGCTCCGAGCAGTTTATATAGGTGGTGTCTTTTACTTCTGGAATAAAAGTTATACTATTATTATATCTTTTAAGCGGTTGTCTGCACACGTGGTTTCGGTGCTCCTATTTAACAGCGGTGTTACTTTCAATTAGAATTCATATTTATAGAGGCTTACTTCAGAATAAAGAGGTACATTCATTAAATCAGTTTTTTTTTACCGTATTATATAAAGTATATTACTTGTAATTTAACACTCACATTGGGAAATTAATTTGGCAATGAGTAAATAAAGAAAAGGAAAAAAATATGCCTTTGTTATATCAGTTCCAAGTTACATACTGTTTCTTACCTATATGAAGCGTTAACGAAACCTGGAAAGAATTGTACATGAATATGAATTATGATCATTATAGAGCATGGAGACAATGTGATACATTCAGTATGCGGACGATGTAGTATGGTTAATGTTACTATTTGACCGTTAACCATCAAAAACTAGAGAAGAACTACATATTATATAATTAATGTGAGTCGAAGGTCTAGTACGGATTATGTGTACAAGTTAAAAGTTTACTGGAAACTAACTAAGTATGAATAAGGAGCCTAAAACTTGATTAAAAATTATTCTATATTTTCTCTAAAGAACCATCAATGGTTTCCTCGATTAATTTTTTTCGCTCTGTTCTTTACTTGCTTCTTGCTATAGGATCCTGAATCCTAGCAGGACTGGTTTTATTCCCAAATCATGGGCACTTTATATTTTCTAACTGATAAATCTGAATTCTCACATGATTCTTCTAGACGCCTAATACCACTACCGCTAATTTCAGTTCCTTTCCTGACGGACACTATATTGATTTGCTTGTGACGAATAGGAAGGCAAAAAAGTTCACGCTCCGAGGCAACTCAGGTGACTTCAAGACTATGGACGATTAGTCGGGGGTTTGCCTCTTTCTCGGATTATGTTAGCGTGGTTTTATCACCCCCTAGACTTATCAAATGTACCTTTTCAGGGTAGAAAGTCCGGTTCGAGTCTATTACGGCTGATTTAGTAGCCTATGCTGTTCAGGGGGTAAGATGATATCTCTCGTGGTCGAATTGACGATGCGGTCTGAACTTAAAACTACCAACTTTTACATATACATTTGAAAAAAGGGAGTTACCCTTCGTGCGGAGAGGCGTCTGAGGTGTGTGCTCCCGGTCTGTCAATTTTCAGAATTTTGACTTATGAATTAATAGTTTTATGTTTTCTTTTGCAGGTTAATGTTGTCTGAGACCTGTTTCGTTTTTTTAGGTTGATGTTTTTGGACATGATTTTGTCATTGTGCTCCTAAGAGTAAACATCTTCTCCATGCACGCTCGATATTTAGACCACGTGAGAAGTGACGCCGGTATAGCTGGGAAGGAACCTCATGGAAATGGTAATACTCTGGCTAGGGTCTACAGAATCATCCGAAACTTAAGATACTTATTATTTATAGTTATTTCATGAATTATAGATTTGCAGCTGCTTACTTATAAGCACCTAACGATCCTACCCAGTGTGGCAGTTAAAGTTAAAACATTTGCTTGAGCGGATCAATGTGAATGCCCAGAGATAAATCCCATACTGAGTCAGACATGATCTCTTTGCACGGGTTAGAGAAAAGGCAGATTCACCAATTCTACCCGGATTACTTTAGTTTAATCTTTTTTCT
Organism: Trachelipus rathkii; assembly: GCA_015478945.1. NCBI lineage: Eukaryota > Metazoa > Arthropoda > Malacostraca > Isopoda > Trachelipodidae > Trachelipus > Trachelipus rathkii. The sequence continues at coordinate 56,438 of JABUQX010084029.1, read as the reverse complement.
CCCCATTACAATACAAGCATTTCCGGTGGGTGGCTCATAGTCTGGCTAGACCCGGATAGGCATCGTGAAAAGCTTGAACCTGTGAGATACGTTTGACACGCACACAAGCTTATGCTGTTCAGGAAATAAGTTTCACTTTTGTTCCATATTTTATTAATTGATGGTGTCGGCCTTATACGGGACTGTTCGCAAAGCGGTTATATTGTATTGTATGTTGTTGAACCTGCGTGCCATTGATGGGTGTGATAAAAATTTGTAGTTTTATATTAAAGGTTACTTTCATTATCTATCTATCTATTTTAGTCTCTTGTTACGTAAAACCGATGTATATAATGTGAATATTGATTCAGGCTCCCAAATAAAAGAGTGATTTTGTATTTCATTTTGGAAAGTTATTGCAACGGAACGGTAGTTCGTGGTTAATAGGCCAGAACTATCACTTAATAATTTCTCTTAAATTTAACTTAAACGGATGATTGTTTGTAGTAATATCTAAAGAATTCAAACTTATAATTTTTAAATTTGGAAAGAATAAAATTTGCTGAAAGATCCAATGTTCACTAAGCTGTTAAAATAAATAAAAAAAGTTTCAGAGATTCTGGAACAATTATGGTCTGTAGAATTCACGTCACACGCACAAAGACATATAAATATAATTTTTTAGCTTAATTTATAAAATAAGAGCAAGGGAAGACTTATCTTTTCATCTTAATCGTCATAATTATTTTTTCTATTGTAAATTTTTTATTAAACGTGGGTTTTTTGCACTCTAGCTCCTTCGACCTATATCATCCTGCGTGATACGTTCTATATATAGTTGTTTAAGCGATAGGTGTTTTATCTCCCTATTAAAAATAGTGTGTCGCGCTCTGAGCACGTTAGGTCGTTCGGTTCCCTTTTTCGAAAATCTAAATTTTTAAATATTATAGTTCTGATAAATATCAGTGTTTGAATCTATTTGATCTGACTCGTTATTACCATTTTGTTTATATTAGGATAAATGTCATGTCTATATATATATATTACGTATTATATTATATTTATAATAGATGTTCGATTGCCCTCATGCGGGACTAAAATACGACTAACTTCAGCAATATATTTAATTAGAATGGCGAATTTTTACTAGAATTTTATTATTATCGTGATTTATTTATTATAATTTCTTGATATATCTTAGATATTTTCGAACTATCCTTCTCTGAGACACATATCAGTTGGTGTCGTGGACGATATCGGTTTTATGAGTAAGTTATATATCCACTTAAAAAGGTGTCGCACTCATCACAGGAACACGCGTTAAGGTCGCGTTTTTCTCTCTCGGTTCCCCTTGGAAAAGTTTTCTACGGTTTATAATAAAATCATCGGTGTTCGGTGCCTTACGGGGAATTTTTACTGCTCTATATACAAGCTCAGTGCAAAAATCTTGGCTAAAATACGGCTTCTCTGTTTAGTAACTCATTTAGTTTTAGATATATATATAATTTGTATAAGTTTATCTATATACAAGACGCGATTATACGTTCATATTATGACAGGCCCAATTCTCGTAACATAAATAATAAGTTATCGAAAGTATACTTGGACTAAATGCCGGAAAAGTTAACATGGTGAAAGAAAAAACGGTAAGGTTTAGATTAGATTGTTTGATTGTTAGGGTGGGGCTGTGCATCCAACCTCTATGTAAATGTTTTTATTTTTATTTAATGAGAAATCATCGTTAGTTAGATGTGGCGCGACATGTATAGGGTAGTCATAATTCGAACACGAATATATCGAGATCAATCACTGGAGATCTGACGGCACTTTTATATGTGCAAGGCTATTCTATGAATGACTTTGTCAGGGACTGATGACGCGCAGAGTTTCGCGCTGGATCGTGCTAGGATCAGTTTTGACTGTTTTCTACCCATAATATTTTACACTCATATTATTTTATTAGTGTTCGCCTTATCTTTATTCAGCCTTCGATAAAGCCGGGATTCCTAGTTAACGGCTGTTCTGGACATTATCAGAGTTACCATCTTTTTGCTTGATAGATGCATACGTTATATTTGTTTTATCGTTATTGTGCTCATTTTGTTAGCAGTTATGACGTACAATATGAGGTGATCGGCGCTATTTACACCATGTATGATCAAAGGGTAATCTATTTGATAAGTTACGAAGGTTCTCATAGTTCACAAAATCAAACTCGACAACTTAATAAAATTTCAATAAGCTCTCGGAATAATCACCTATAAAATCGTTAATTGTTTTGCAAAAATGAAGATTCTTTTCACACTCGCTCTCTTCCATCACACGTAATAGGTCTAGGGGACCTAACGTGAGTCTTATAACGAATCACCGCTTACGCTGTTCATGAACAGTCACTATATCGGGTTTGAAGACCGTAGTGTTATTCTACAAACTGTTAGTCGCTGCTACGTTTAGTCGTTTTTCTCGTAGTAACTTGTATGAGAAGAGTCACGTCATCTCTAATGATTGTCGTGCAAGAGACTTATCGGGTTCGTATATTCGTTTTAAGAATTATCTTACCATTTGTTGTTGAATGTTTATGTTTCAAACGATGTTATGAGTTCCGCTAATTTTTTTTTATTATGACGCCTCATCACGGAGCACCTCCATAATAGTTTAAGTCGAACAGTAGTCAAAAGCTTACAGATAATATGATGGCGAAAGGTTAACTTTAAATTGATTATATTGTGAATTTATTATTTATTTTCATGAATTTATGTCTAGAATTTAAGCATATAGGACCTTCGACCTAATATTACAGTTCCTCTTTCCTGACTCACAATATATTCGGGAATCAAGGATGAGTTTATTCCGCTGATAAAAATAAGTGATAGCGCCAGCGAGCACGCTTAGGGTCGCGTTTTTTACGTGATGTGCCCGTCTCGACTCACATCGATTAATTAAGGTGTCGCCTTTTACCCGGCATGAAATTCGCAACAAGCTCGACGATTATTTTGTCTATTAACACACGGTTAGGATACACGGCATGTACAAGAACAGCTTTTTTCGGCTTAACAAGGTACCATTTGTGAGATCTGCTGCTGAGAAATAAAGACTTTACGTTTCAGCACTCAGATGTTAACTCTGCTATGAGCCCGAATAGTGGGAAACAAAACCGCGCAAAATGTTATAGGTATGTGGTGCATTCGCGGAGATAATCGCCCGAAACGACTAACGTGGCCGAGTTCGTGCGGTCCACTTCGGAAGAAACAACTAATGTTTCATTTGCAGGGTGCGGATGCTCAACTCCTCAAATCTGTCGTTTAAATCTCAACCCGATTTAGACATTATACTAGTCTTTAGATGTATCTTATAACTTCGATCGGTTAATTGGCTAGATTCGAAGAGTTCCCTTAAGTAGCGAAAGATTCTAATAATGATACTTCATGTAAATTTTTTTATGTTTAGGCTACATATATCAATTCTCAAAAAGATATTTAGAGAATGTGGTTTCGGATTTGCACTTAGACTTCGACTGTATATATGTGTCCTCGATGTGGCGTTTTAGTCTATTATGGATATACTATGACATCTGTAGTTAAGGAAATATTTTATAATGGTGAGACTTTAACGTTAAATTCATTTAATCTGGTACTCAGAAGCGTTCTAGCCGCTTTTGCTATTTTCCCGTTAAGGTCGATACCTGAACTAGAGATTGAGTCTACTTATATGATTTTTCAAAGTGGAAAACGAAAAACCATAGCCCATATTTATTATCGTGTACGGAAGTGCTCTTCGCAGCGCTCAGCAAGTAATAAGACCTAATCCTTGTTTTTAGCCCTTTTCCTTGAGTACGTCACATCATATTATCCGCGTTGTACAACCCGCACGGAAGTTTTTATATGATTGCCAGACGTAAGGGATGGCGCGCACTCGCGTTCAGATTAGGTCGCAGCCCACCCGCGTAATATGTTTCGTTTTTTTCTCTCTAGGTAATGGGAACCTTCTGAAAGAAAGTCACTATAATAGCAGCGCTGATCGGCTTGACGAAGGAGAGTTTAATTACGCTCATAGCTGGGGACTGGGAAGCATGAACGGGCATTTTCGAACGTGGGGCCATTTATTTGTTTAAGCTAACAGTTGATATCTCTCAATTTTTCCTAAAGACTATAACATCCGATTTTTCATTTTTTCTTAGGCATATTTATTTTTTAATTATCTCTTTTGATCCGCTTTAGAGGAGCAATACAAGTAATATATAAATAAGATAATTATATATTTTTCAATTTTGGATAGTATCAATCTCAGCTAAATCAAAATTAAATTTTTATACTATTCATATTATTTTGTAATATATGATACTATTAACTATAGAGATATATTAATATACTATAGTTTAGTGATGACATATAACAAATAAATATATAATATATTTATTATAGTTTCTGAGATGCTCGAAGAACTTTCACTGAGAATTAAGGCTCACAGACGTCACAGAGAGCTGGACGGAGTATCGGAGGGTGCGAATAGCATCGGTATCAGGTGGAAAAATCTCAAGCTCACAAATACTGTGAAAACGTTTGTTATGTCACTATAGGATGGCTCAAGATATTTCTATCTGCTTGATCGACAGGACGAAGAAGTTGAACATATTGTGTTGTAAAGGAGTGAATTAGTTCGCCGCCAATAAGGAGTCCTTTCTGCACGAGGATGCCGTAGTAACGACTTGGGGCTCGTCCGCGACAGACTCCTTATAGTGGAGTGTTTGATAGTAAGCACGATTAGTCAGTACTCAAGCAAAAGGGTCGGTTGAGAGTTCGCGGGGAAGCACTATCCTCACTTTCTTTTCTCACAGGATTCACTCTAAATATTACGAAAAAAAATAGTAATTAAAAAACAAACAGAAAAAATCTCATTTAATTTTTAAGTTTAGTCGCGTTACCGTGACGCTCAAAAGTCGGTATGCCCACGCGCGGCGGGTTGCATATCGCTTCTCGAAATGGTGTATGTTATAGACATTTGTTAAGGCTTAAAGTAATCTTCAATATCGATTGATGACGTATAGATGTGACGCCTATATCGGGATACTAATATAAGTCAGAAGTTCAAAGTGCGACAATTCGAACTTTAAATTTTTTCTTTGTGAAATATGTATTATTTTATTATTTCATGAATATTTTTAGATTATCGCAGTAGGCTTCGACTCTATTCAGTTCATTCCTGACGTCCTATATCGGGTTGAAGCGGATAGTTTATCCTAAAAAGGTGTCTCGCGCAGAGCACGTTAGTCCGTTTTCGGTTCCTTCGAAAGTCACGTTAATATCAGTGTCGCCTTACGGCGATCGCAAAGCGGCTGAACGCTTTCGATTAAATTTTGTTAGCTCTTAAAATAGAAAAGTTTCATATATTTCCGATTATACGTCATATAGTGAGCCTCATCGGAACTATATAATCGAAGTTCTAAAGTGCAAATTTCCGAAGACTATTATACTTTGTATTATAATTTTTATTGAGTATTCTCTCATTTATGAGTACTTGTATATTAGTATTTTCTCACTTATTGTGGAGACAAATAAGATCGACCTATTCAGGTTTTCAGTATTATATTCCATGATACGTCATATATCGGGTTGAAGCGCGATAGGTTTTATTCACCAAATTTATAAAGAAGGCGTTTGATTTCGTTCACTAGTACGAGTCTCACGTTGTTCTTTGTTATACAGGTTCCCATATTTTTTGACTGCGAGGAAGGTAGCTTTTTATTAATAATACTTATGTCGGGGCTGGGAATTGCGGCAAAGGTATAGAGATATCGCTTTCGAAGATAACAAATATTATGTTTAGAAGCTATGGGAATTTTTTTCACTCTTTATACGTCATAGTGATATTCTGTAAATTCAGTCATTCTTCACAGCTGTAAGAATAAGCTCAGAAGTTCTTAAGATGCAATTTTCTCGAACTTAAAGATTTTTTTTTTAGCTTGGACTATTATTATTTTTCCATTGGAAAAACTTTTTCTAGATTTAGCGCGCTAAATCTTCCGGAATCCCGATTATCTATTGTTATGAATCCTGAAGTAGGGAGGGAACTTCCTCTTCAGAGTATCAAAACCTGAAGAAAATTGGCCTAAATTGGTGTGTCGCCCGAGAGGCACGTATGTTTCTGCTTCCTCTTCTCCGCGTCCTTCTTCGACAAGTTCACGTAAAAAAAGTTTGTCATAATATGGTAGGGTTTGCGGCTGAGCGCCGGAAGTCTTCGTGCGAAAAGCGACCACATTGTTTTCGTATTCTGAACGGCTTTTTTTCGGTAGTTATCCTTTATTTTAGCTAATGTCTGTTGAGTATTGACGTTATTAATTTCAGCGTCACTTATTTAATTAATTTAATGGATATAGTAAAGTATATAAGTGTCAAAAAATTCCGAACTAATGTGTGTATCGTTTCTGTGAAATTTATAATTTATTAATATATGATTGATTTCAATGATATTTTTTTATTTTATGTACGCAACTATTAGGTCGCTATCGAACTTTTAATCTCAATATATCCATATCATAGACATAAAAAATAGATATCGGTTAACGATAGTTTATAATTAAAAAAGTTGTTCTGCTCGTCAGAGCACATAATTTATATGGTTGTTGTGTGGGGGTGTACCTTAGCGCTCGAGTAAGTGCACATATAATTATAGTGGCTGCCGCTTACGGGAACCTCGCAAAAGCGGCTCTGAACTCGTATCTCATTACTAGTACATTTTGTTAACGTTAATATATCTTCAAAACAAATTTTATGAATATAGTGTATCACTCAGGGATATAAGACTCATTATATTCTAGTATTTAGTTGTGCTAATATTACGCGAATTATCTTTAAATTTTTTATTGTGATGATATTATATAATATATTAATTTTTTTTCTATATATGAATTTATTTATGATATATATACCTTCGACCTTATATCAGTTACCCTTCCTGGAGTTCACTATATATCCGAGAATGCATTCACTACCGTATTAGTATTTATACACCTCTAATATAGGAGTATTGTCACGTCAGCGACGCTCATATAAAGGTTCGGTTTTTCACCTGTGCAACTTTCTCGTAAAATCATCTTTACTGGATATTAGTGTCGCCTTTACGGGAATCGCAAAAGGCTCGGGGTCCGAGTTCACCCTCTTCTCCTTCACGATGGTAGGCTCAGTTTTTAAGCTAACGTATCTTTCAAACCGACTCTCTGACGTTCATATTTCCGCCTCTCCTCGGACGAGAACTAACTCAGGAGTTCTAAGTGCAATTCCGCGAAACTTAAAGATTTTTGTGGAACCTCATTTTTATTTCATTTTTTCCGTTATTGTGAAATTCAGATAGCTCTCTACATTAAGATAGGCCTTTATTCGAACTCTATATAGTTACGACTATTCCTGGTTTTCAAACTTCCTAACACCGGGGGGTTTTGAATGCGATTTAGTTTTTTTAGTGCTCGCTGAGACAATAGGGTTATGCCCGGACTATAGGGCGTTGTATTTCACGCAAAGCGAGCAACACGTTAGGGGGTAGCTTTTGCGAGATATCTCTCTCGCACAAAAAGACACGGTGATATAGTGGCACTTACTGAGGGTGGTAGAGTCGGGGGAATCGCAAAAGCGGCTGAACGCGTTTCGAGTGACCATTTTGTTTAAGGTTAAAGTATTTCTTTCAAAACGATTGATTGACGTCAGATATATGACGCCTTCATTCGGGAACTTAATATAGTTCGAAGAGTTTGATAGGCCGATGGCAAATTTACCGCTGAAACTAATTATTTTATGCCGTAGAATTATGATTTGTATTATATTTCGAGTGACTTTGCTTGGATTTGCATCACCTGCTCCGAACCGTCAAGCTCATTTCGATATATATATTTCCAGGTTCCCTTTTCCTGTGACGTCAATATATATCGGGGAGCTGTTGAAGCCTATGTAGTTTACTCGCCTAAAAGTTACTCCTCACGCTCCACTCTCTGAGGGTCTGTGGTTAGTGTGTTTCTGGTCCTCTGTATAACACGTAGTAAATTTATGGTGCTACAGTGAATACAAGTGCCAAGTTCGCATAAGGCGGGGAAAAATTGAACTGAGAGGGCTGTAAGCTTTTTTTCACTATTCATTTTGATTTTTTAGTGAGTAGCTGATATTGTTGAACGACTTTTCTGTAATATCAATTATGTAAAAGTTCTTAAGAACTGAAGATTAGTGGATAAGAACTTAACAAATTTTGTTAGCTCACGCTCTAGGTGTCTCACTTTAAGTTAGACACCATACTATTACCCAATTTTTCGTTTTTTTTTAATGAATTCTAATTTTGTCACTTTTTTAATCATATTATAATAGATAAGTTACGAAGGTATAGCCTGCTTTTAATATAATAACTCCGCATGCTTTTTATATAATATATTTTATAATTAAAAATATTATATAATAAATATAATGAATAATTTAATTACACATCAAATTAATTATATCATAGTAAAATGAAAGTAAGAATAATACCCTTAATGTGTATTTATTTTTTATTTATATAGCTATATCTCTCTCTGAGTTTTATTGTCATACACGGTTTTGTTAGGGTGGTTAAATAAGGCTTAAATGTTTAGTGTAAACTCCATAGGAGCATTAAGGTGTGCGAAAGGTCTTAAGTGCGAATTACGGACTGAAGGTCTTATAGGTGATAAGTCGTTATACGTCTATATTATATAAGATCCGTAAAAGCTTATAAGAGTGTATGTTCTCGTGTCTAAGGTTATAGGGTCTAAAAGTGATTTAAGTATTGCAGTTCTAGTGCTAATGTTCTTTGGTTCTAGTGAGTCGATGTAATAATCATAATCTCAAGTCTCGCGAAGGTATAATGCTAAGTCGAGTGCTAAGGGATATAAGTCGAAGGCTTAAGCGCGAAAATCTAAAATATATTCGAAGGTTTGAAGTGTAAAATCTAAAATTTCTCAAACAAAATGAACACAGAAGATGTATTTAGTGAGATTAGGAGAGCTAAAATGTGGAAAAGCATTACTATCGCCTTGGTTAAGACTATACCAAAAGAAATTGTCCACGATGAATCGTCCCATTTTGTTACTATTCTTGAAGTCGTAAACGTGATATTATTTAGAAAGAAAATCTTATTATTATACGTACATTTATTTTTATAGGATTACACGACACAAAGAACGCAAATATACACACTCAGAATGCTTTGTGTTCTATTTTAATAATGTATTCATCTCGCTCTTTTAGTTTTTACATTTATTGAAAAGAATTAGCGTCGATACAAAACTTCAGATGATTCATCTACTACTCCTTTATTATAATTCACATTTTACTAATGTGTGTTGTGTAGACAGTAGTCTTAGTATGTCATATTACTTGTTAGACAAAATGTTCTCTCGGTATAATAAATGTATTCGTTTACGTCGCAATATATTAATTTATTAATGGAGAGTAAGAATATTAAATCTACTTGTTTATCTGACTCTCCACACAAAAATTTGGACGAAATAATTCCTCCATTTAAAATATACCTAAAAGGTTTGGTTTGCCAATTTGTGTTGTGCTATTCCCAGATTATGTGAGGTTTGCCACAAATATTTTATGGCCTCTCTATAGGAGAGGATACATGTTCCATATCGTGTGATTAATAAGAAGAGAGTAAAAATATATTGGAAGTGCGAGCATAGTCAACTATAGTAACTCACGATAGTCGTCCTTGAGTAAAAAAAATAGTTTGTCGTGGGGTTTTTTTTTTAATTTTTTTTTTTTTAGGTTAATTTAGGTCAAAAAATAGGAGTCTAAATCATTTACCATGGTTACTCTTAAGAGTAATTTACATAAATAAAAAATAAATAAGTGTTAAAAATTATATTATTTAGAGTGACAACTTTAAGGAAATAGAAACTCTCATGTTATAATTAGATATGGTATTTATAAGGGTTACTCGCCTTCGCAGTGGTCCGATGAGTGGGCGCGATATAGAATGGTTACTTTTTACTTTCTCGGGAGATTGGTGCAAAATAAATTTTGCGGTTTCTTTTTAAGCGAGTGGTTTTTTCAGGTAAGACCGAGAGAATTAATTAATAACTCGTGTTTAGTCATAAGATGTGCTATAGAATAAAATTGGTATTTCATTGAAGGCGATACTTACATACTCTCTCTCGTTCGGCAGATAAGCTAAAACATAAATGCTATTATGAATTCGCACCATAGACACACATAACAAAGGCAATTTGTGAGGATTCATATTTTATCTTTTTTTTAGTATTTTTTTGTAATGATATAAAACTCTGGAGGCGCATATTAATAAATAATATTGACGAATTATTTTATGCAGTTTAAGTGCGAGAATCGGCCACTCTCACTCTGTGGACGAGGCCTGCCAGTCGGCCTCATCTATATCAGTACCCATACACTAGATACGAATGCAAAAATTTTTGTTATATATTATTATATCGGGGCGGTGAGTAATGCCGCATTAATAGAAATAGAAATAATATAGTGACCAAGAATTCAGGCGTAAAACTAAAATCACGTATAGTTAGGGTCTTATATGGTAATACTATCTGGAGTAAGGTAACTGTGGCATGGGTTTAATCATATGGAGATTCACATATGGGGACGATTCAAGTTTCAAAATTTGACGAGGATAAAAACCTAGTGTTCCCCCTTTTGTTCCCTATTAGCTTCACACACAAAAACAAGTATGAACCTCTATTTATAATTCAAGATAGTGCCACCAATATATATTAATTTAAGATTTGTTCCCATTTGAGAATTATATTCTATTTTCTTGCTATCAATAAAAAAACAACTATCGGAATATTTTTTATGTTTCACACAACAACTACTGACTCTCATCCGACACAAGTACTAGGTACATAAGCACTGGAATTTTGATTGAAATATCGGTTTTTTATTGTGTTTCTTTTTTGTAGGATTATCATTTATAAATTGTAATGTAATAAGAAAAACACATAGTGCCTAAACCAAAAAAATTCACACCAAGATAAAGTAATTTATCACATTTATTTGAATACGGAATCTTCTCTTTAACGTTTGATTTGTCCACGAATACATGTTTATTTTCTTAAATGACACCTGTTATTTATGTCATAATGGAAGAAGAAAAAATATATATAGAAAAAAACCAAAACCATATTTTTTTTTGCCATTTTCAGATAATGTATATTACAGCTTAGATTACCACGAGAGCTGATAATTAGCTTTGATAGTGGGCTTACGTTTTAGGTTTGCACATGTGAATGTAACGCGAAGGAAGCGCTAAGCTCGTAATAGTAATTTTTAATAAGAATTTTTTTTTTTGCCATTTTTCTAGCCAGCATATGTTTTGGAATCGTCTCTTCTTCGCAAGTTATTGTTTTTTGTGCAATAGTGTGTCCTAGTTTGACATAGGTATTAGCATTAACACAGTACCGGACATTGCAGCAGTTTATCCAAAAAATAATTTCTAATTATTTATACGAGATAATATATATTTTTATTCATCAAATCAAATACTGTTCAACTGTACTCCAAAAATCGGTTCATTTAAATATAATTAAATCAAAAGATTCAAGTTGATTAGGTTCTATTGTCATATTTTGTAACGATTTTTAGGTTGTGTCATGGTTGAGTTTGTTTGCGCGAGTATAAATAATAAAAATATATGTATAGAATGATAAATTTATTTTATATCGTTCCTCTGGCAAGGTCTAAAATGACTCAGATTGTACATTAGATAATTATTATATATTAAACACCTTTCTTCGATGGAGAAGATCAATATCAGACAGAAAACATGGGCTGAACCTCATATCGAGAACATAAATATGGTCGAAAGTATATAAGAATTTTTAAAAATAGTGAAATAGATAAAATCCTTGAAATTTCTTTTGTCTTTTTACTAAAAATTTTTCTCTCGATATTTCACGACTTCTTAAACCTGTCGCTCATTAATAATTTGATTCCTCCAGTTTATATGATCTTCGCTCTTTATGAGCAATAAGTTGAGCGTCTGATAAGTGTTGATAATCGTATAAGGAAAATAATTTTTAAACACATTAGTAGATTTTGTTTAAAAAAATAATAAATATATAACAAGATAAAAAATTATTTATAGGAGCATATTGTTAATTTAGTTTCATGAATAACATCAAATCTAAACCACTCTCTTTTATAGTTATATAGATCTTGGACTAAATTAGAAATGATTGCATTTAAGGATGTTTATCAGTTCGGTAATAATACTATAACACGAAGGTCTTAGTGCAATGTTTGAAATCTTAAAGAAAAAATTCGACGAGAGCTAAACTCGATCATGTATTATAATGTTAAAAGAGATTCTGGTGTTCTTTCTATTTATCGAAAGAACTCTCGATTAACGATTAGTTAGTGTTTATTTGTTGTAAGAATTAAGCAGTAATTTAAATTCTGTATACATAAGATATATCTTAAAGATGGGTAATTGTGACATAAAATGGTAACCTCCGTTGACGCAAACTACTCCGACATATATAATAAATAATATGATAATATGTCTATTTCACAAAACTTTTTTATGGGCGTAAAAATAATCTCTCAAACTCGCGTATTAAATCTATAACACACTAAATGTAAAACAATTCTATTGCTCAATTCTACGTCTTAATCAGATTAGTTATTTTTTCATCGCTGTTCGATCTTTCATTTCCTTCGAAAAGACTTCTCGTCAATATATCTTTGGTATGTAACTATAGAATATTGCATACGTGTGGGTTTCGTTATTTCTCCTCTTGTCTCGATGTTTGAATTACAATTTCCTTTTATAAGCTTCTGTTCTTATTTATAAATACGTTTCTTTACTGCTCTTCGTATCTAACGACCATTTTATATATCACATATTGTTAGGAGCGTTCCTCTTATCTTTATCTTTTTTATTTCTATATTATATAGTTTAGCTGTGTTTCTTTTCTACGTTTTTCGTTAGGAAGTGCTATAACCTTTCCTAAAGGTCTAGCCATTATTCTTTTATACGATGTTATATTTTTATGTGCTTTTTGTTCATTCAATTATATTCTTTACTTATAATATTTCTCTTATATCACAGACGCCCAAGCGGCGTTTAGTGAACATGTAATGAGGATTAGGTTCTCTCGCTCACATTTATCTGAATAAATTATGGTTTAATGTAGACTAGCGTGTGGACGTGGACCAACCTCGCATTACCTTATTTTTAATAGTGCACTCCCATTTGATTGTCTATGGTGTAAATTAATGATATTGTTTTGAATCATTTAATCTATTACTAGTTCACGGATGAAGGATCTTATTTTGACTACTTTTTTCTTCGAAAATTCACTTATAAAATGAACCTTAGTATTTCCTCCGATCTTCTCTTCTACCTCGCCAGCTTTAAGATTCTAAATGCCTTATTCTATATTCTACCAGTCATTTCTGATATGACCAGAGGAGTTGGTGAGTGACTGTGTTCATCATTATGTTAGTGTTTGCTTTAGAAGTGTGTTTGTGGAATCCTTACATATTTACACATGAGTAAGGAATAAGAATTATACTATCTATTTATTCAGTGCACATAAGATGTAAATTGTTTTTTTATTCACACCGATATTAGTGTATGGAATCACTTGAAGTAATCACACATGAACGGTGATATTTAGTATATAGAATTCCATTGATTACTGATATATTCGATAGATGACGATTCATTAAATTGCCTGTCTGATTAGGCTTGTGATGATTAGAGTCTGATTATAGGTTAGGTGGTAGTCGTTATTGTGAGTTTGGTCCTTGGTTAAATATTTCTTGTATTGCAGACACTCTCAGCTCTGAGTGACATGACTATAGCTAATGACTGTGAGAGAACTACTACCTATATAGTATAATAAAAGAAGATAGAAACAATGCAAATTAATTAAATAAATTTTATACAAATGCATATACATGGAAAATTAAGTAAAGGAAGAAAATAAGAATATATAAAAATTATATTAAACAAATATACAATTTTGTAGAAATTAAGATTGGATTTAAAAATATAGATCATAAGAGTAATCACTCTAAGGTGGTTTTTTACTTACGATCATTTAAAATCATGATACTTGAATTTATTTACCTTACGTCTCTCAATTATTTTCCTACTTCTCGAGACTTTCGGGAAATATTTGATAATACTTATTTCGTTTCAATCTTCATGCGCTTAGGCACCTGGAATAAAGATTGAAAGGTAATTATATAATATTTGAAGAAAGAATATTAAGATATTATAAAATAAATATATTAGAACTAATATTAATGAAATATGTCTAATGATAATTTTAAATAAATACATAAAATACAGTATTATTTTTAAACTCTGAATTTTATTAAATATTTTTAAGTAAACTTTACAGCTGCTGCTATTCTGAGGTACGATCTTTTATTTTTTCCTATGCTTTAACACTTAAGTGCTTTTGATAATAAGTACACTATTTCCACTCTTCATTTTTAACTCTGCGCAAGCCCCTTAAAATAAAAACTATAAATTTTAAAATACAATTCGTATATATTTCCCCTCCATACTAGGGTATATATGAAATATTCTATAAAGGGAATCTCATGTAATTTCAACATCTACTGGTGATTGGTTGATCGCTTCGTTATTAGTGATTATGGGATTCATACAATAATACATTTTCTTTGAAAACTCTAAATTTTTAAGTTTATATGGCCATTAAGGGATTAAAGACTAATTGAAATACTATATGTAAACTTTTGCTGCAAAAATGAGATTTTTTTTTACTAGGGGTGAAAACATCAAAATTTTCGTTTTTATTTCGCATGTAGCGTTCTATTATGACTATTCACAAATGCAGATTTTTGCTAATCTTATTAAGGAGTTAAGTTCTTGTAAAACTTTCTTTCTTTCATCTAATAATGTTTTATACGTGAGTATGTTACATGAATGTGAGGGAGATTAAATTTATAAAAACAACAATAAGAATACTAAAACTATATGGTGTTTCAGCTCAGTGTGTATACCTGGCCGCTGCTGCCTCTATAACGTTCTCTTTTCTGGCTACTTAACTGTTCGAATGTAAATTTGTCAAGTATTAAAATAATAATACAAGTTTTATCGTATTAATAATAAAATATTATTATTTATTAGAGTAATTAAATAAGTATATAAAAATTTTAATAGGAATTAGTTGTATTCTTATGTGCTATTAATCAAAATACAAAAAAATGTCTTTTTGTTTAGGTTAGTGTATATGTGCTCTCGGTGCTGTTTATTACTCAAGCTTCACTGGTCAATAATCTTTCTGAAGAAAAGCATTTCAAGACAGATAAAGACTTTTTTCACTCGCGAAATATAAATTGGTCTCTTCTTTTTGCTATAAGTGTGATATTATAGTGATGGTACTGTTATGCCTAAGTAATCCTGATGATTCATAATATTAGCATACTATAAGATATACTCGGATAAAAGAGCGTAGATTCACTCGTGGCAATCATAAATAACATAATAGTCATATAATATAATATATATAATAACTAGCAGCTGTATGTCTCTGTGTAACTGAGTCGAGTTTATTAATAATAAACACCAGTATGTCATATCGTGTACGACGCGGAGCATTTATATATATATATTGATAGTTTTATAAAAAAAACAAATATAACATATATTATATTTTTTTATCAAATATTATTATTATAATACATTCCTAATGTTTTTGTTTTTCTTATTAAAATTTTATTTTGAGACATTATATTTTTCTTTGTAATTATTAGATTTTTTTGCACTTTAGACTATACGCCTTATATCCATTTAAGTCAATCTTTCGAAAAATTCTCTAATTTTGATTGAAACGATAGTTTAATACCCAAAAGGTGTCGCGCGAGCACGTTAGGTCGTTTTCGGTTCCCTTCGAAACGCCACTATACATATAGCGACGCCATACGGAAACGAAAAGCGATGAACGCTTTGAAAACCATCTTTCTTAAGCTTACACTGTCTTTAATTCGAATATGACGTCATATTAGTGACGCCTCAGAGGGAACTAATATAAGTCGAAGGATCTAAGCGCAAAATCCGAAAAATATTTGACTTTAAAAATAACTATAAATTTTCTTTATGAATTTTAGATTTTTGCACTTAGACCTTCGCCTTATATCATTCCCTATCCAAGTCCGACGTTATATCGGGTTGAACGATTCAGTTATACCTAAGGTGTCGCGCGAGCACCGTTAGGTCGTTTTTCCGGTCCCTTCGGAAAACGTCATATAATATAGTGTCGAACATACGGGATCGCAAAAAAGCAGTGAACGCTTTCAAATACCTTTCCTTAAGCTTAGACTGTCACAACAACCAAAATATGACGTCATATCGTGCCCATTCGGAACTAATATAAGTCGAAGCGTCTAAGCGCAAATTCCTAAAAATAATTTCGGATTTGAAAATTTTTTGAGAATTTATTTTTCTT
>JABUQX010084029.1:0-7500 GCA_015478945.1 Trachelipus rathkii | reverse complement strand
TAGGTCAAGTGTGTTCAAGATTGGTTAGGACGATCCGGAAATGTGTGTGGGTTCTTAAATTAGTGTTCTATTTTGTTTGAATGCTTGAAGTATTTTGGACTTCCTCAGTACGATAAATGGGGATAAATAAACGGACAATTACTTTTAGTACATTGAAAATCCCTAGATAGAGGACGCTCAGTATTTGGATGAGAAGATATAACAGTCTGGTGAGAAGTAGTGTAAGGTAATCAAAAAAGGCGTGAAAGTCTGTTCTGTTTAGGAGAAAGCAGTTAGGCAGAAGCACAGATTATTGTATAGACGGAAGAATAGAATTTAAGCCACAGAAATCGAGTTTAGGAGCTTCCAGATTCTCGAGACGTGTTAACGGGAGTGATTTTATGTTTCAAAGGCAATTTAATTGCACCACTTTTCCAAAGATACGGTCAAAAAAAAAAAATTTTTTTAAATTGAAAAATAAGTTTTTTTTTATAAAGGTTTTTGGGGGGGATATATTAAACGAGTTACGAATGAATCTAAGCCTATCTGTCTCAGACAAGAGCAAAAAGATTAGGGTTAGAGTTTAGAGAGGTGGTAATTCACGGATGCAAGTTAGAAGTTGCAGCCACGGATGTTGGTAAAGTCAAATGAAAGCCGCGCCTGCGCAAATCCGCCATCATACACGCACCACAGTCACAACAACAAAAAAGAGCAACAGACAGAAACAAACAGACAAAACCCAAAAGAGAAACGAGATAAAGTTTATTCGTAAAGCTAAAAACCTAATTTAAAACTGGAATTTTAAAATACGCTAAACCTAATTTACGTAAATATCTAAATATGAATCATCAGAAAGTTCAAACACTCGCACACTCTCACACTCTCACACTCTCACACACTCTCAAAAATTATATATATATATATATACTATAATTATATAATATAGTATATATAATATAATATATATATATATATATATATATATATATATTATATATAATTATATATTATATATATATATATATATATCGTAGTAAATAGAATAGTTGACCACTACCAACCCCTTTCGATATGAGGAATAGAGGTATTGGCTTCAAACTTGGAATATATCTATATATGGGTTAAGCTCGAAACAGGGTAAATTTCAAGTCTCTAGGATGTATATAGTAGAGGGGGGTCGCCCCCGAGGGTCGACGTGAATATTGCGCTTACGCCCTTGTGGCGGCTTCCATGCTGGTGAGATTAGGCCTAAATCGAACACCTGGAGGTCGACAGACCGAAGTTCTGTCTGACCGACAGACACAGACCGAGCGCGCGTGCGCGTCCTTTGTTGCTGTTGTATTATTATTATTATTATTATTATATTATTATTATTAATTATTTTATTTAATATTATTTATTATTTAATTATTATTTATTATTATTATTTATTTAATTATTATTATTATATTACACGAGAAGTGACCCGAAGGGTCACTTCTGAGTTGTTTTTTAAGCCCTTCTGTGTGTCCTTCATCAAATTTATCTCCTCCGTATGCCCCGCTTCGTTCAGTTTTATGCACTTGGCATAGGCTCCGGCTCCGGTTCCAGCTCAGCCTCTGAGTCCCACATATATGCTTATGAGGTAGAGTTATCATATTGGGTAAAATTTGAAGATGGTTAATATGGTGATGTATTCTCATCCGTAACTGAGATTACGTACTCTTTGGGGTGCCCCTGAATGGGGGTCCCCACCCCCCTAAAAATTAAATTGATCATAGAAGGGTGAAATTTGGATAGTGTATAGAAGAATGAGAAAGGAGTCTGAATCTATAGAGTTTGAGCTGTCAATGGCCCCGGTGATGGCTCCAGTGCGGTGCTGGGATAGTAAATATTTGTATAATAATACAATATTGGTGTTAAAATATATGTTTATAAGGACGTAGATCTCAACTATGGGGTGTTTATCCTCTCCTCTCTCTCTCTCTCTCTCTCTCCTCTCTCTACTCATGCTCTCTCTCTCTCTCTCTTCTCTCTCTCCTCTTCCTCATCTCTCTCTCTCTTTCTCTCTCTCTCTCTCTCTCTCCATGGCAATGCATTTTGGTGTCACAAGCCTGGTCGGTGCGCGTGTGCGCTCCCGCAGGCGCGCCCGCCTGCGCGAACCACCGCGGAAAGGTGCCGTGCGACGCGCCCAGCGCGCCAGCCAGTGCAATCCGCCAGCGCGACCGGCGCGTGCGCGCGCCCGCCGGCGCGATCCGACGCGTGTGCGTGCCCGCAGGCGCGCCCGCCTGCGCGAACCGCCGCGGAAGGGGCGCGTGCGCGCGCCCCCGCGTCCTGCATGTGCGATCCGGTACGAGAACGCAAACGTGTTCTGTTTTCAACTTAATTTTTTTTTTCAAAAATTTATTATTTTTTTTATTTTATTTTTAATTTATTTTTGTTTTTACTAAAAAAAATTAAGCTTTTCATGTTTATAATGTAAAAATTTACGTTTTTACATACCTTAAATCAGTAACAGTAAATCATACCATCATCCAACCCTCCCTACTGACCATCTGTGATCTATTGACATCTATTGATCTAATTGATTCAGTCATATTTTTATTAAAATTGCATGTTTACATACCCTAACAACAGTACCAATCAGTACATCATAAACCATCATCCCAACCCTCTTCTGTTCACTATGTGATGCTATTGATCTATTGATTCTTAATTGATCTATTGATCTATTGATTTCAGTCATATTTTATTAAAATTGCTATGTTTTACACATCCTAAATCAGTAAATCAGTAAATCATACATCATCCAACCCTCTTCTGTCACTATGTGATCTATTGATCTATTTGACTCAGGTCATATTTTTATTAAAATTGCTATGTTTTACAATACCCCTATCAATCAGTAATCAGTAATTCAATACCATCATACCAACCGCTCCTTCTGTTTCAATGTGAGTCTAATTGATCCTATTGAATCTATTGGATCTATTGATTCGGGTCATATTTTTACTAAAAATTGCTATGTTTTACATACCCTAATCAGTAAATCAGTAAATCCAAAAACACGCCTCCCCACTCCCTCCACCTCCTCTATTGATCTATTCGAATTTCAGGTCATATTTTACATACCATAAAACCGTAAAATCTGTAAATCACAGGATCCCAAGTATCCTTCCTCCCTCGTCAATCCTTCTCATTCGCACGATCTATGTTCTAGTTTGAACTAGTGAACCATTTATAATATAAATGCAAACCTTTTCTTTATTCATTAGTGTTCAGGTGTCAATCTAGAATGGACGTTGGTAAATTTATGTTCCGTGCGCCTGCTACATGTCTTGTGTCTGGTCCTACAGGGTGTGGGAAAACCTTTCTGTTATTAAACATTTTAAAAGAGGTTGAGATTTTCGAACAACAACCTGTTAAAATCATATGGTGTTACAGTGTTTATCAAGAAAAGTTTAAAGATTACAAAGATGTAATCCAATTTCACGAAGGGTTATATGATATAAAAGCTCTTCAATGTTTACCAGGACATAAAATTATAATCCTTGATGAGTTGATGCATAAATTGAATGAGGATATAGCAGAAACTTTTCACAGTTTACTCTCATCATTTAAACATCACAGTATTTTTTATAACTCAGAATATCTTTCACCAGAATAAGTATATGAGGGATGTATCTTTAAACACCCAGTATTTAATATCTTGTTTAGGCGCTAAGAAGGATATGAAAGCAGGTCAATGCTGTGGCTACCCAATGGTTCCGTACTCAACGTAAGAGTTCTAAAAAGTAAATGAAGAAGTTACATCTATACTCATGGTTATTTACTCCTGTGAGCTTCATCCTAAAAGAACACGCATGGTAGTGTTACTCTGCGTAACAAATATTTACCTAACGATGATTTGAGACAAGTATACATACCTGTGAATATTGAGCACTCCTAGTAGCGAGAATATTTACTCTTAATGAGAAAATTTAAAACCCGCTGAACCTTAGAAAAACGTAACTGATCTGTGAGATGAAAAAATTTATACAATGTAAATAGCAGAATGTATGCCTAATCTTATAAAAAGGAAAATGTTCCTTTACACAGACGCTCAGAAGGTAAAGCTACGGCGTTATAGAAACATCATTAAAAAACTTGCTGGGACGGTAAGAAAAGCTTAAAAAATAAACAGAAGGCTATTACAGAAAGGTGGAGGTGTGTTCCTACCTTTACTCTTTTCCGTTATAGACCTTTGATAACCAAGTGGCTTGCTCAGTGATGAAGAAGGTCGTGGTTTTACCCTACCGATTATGAGAAGATGAAATATAACACAGGTCCCCTACCTCTACGGCAACAACAACTACAACAACAACCAACTACAACAACAACAACAACAACAACAACAACAACAAACAAAACAACAACAACAACACAGCATCACAACAACAACACAACAACCATTTTGAACAACATCAATCAACCATCAACTGCAACAGGTCGGATATAACCCTTATCAACCATTGATTCAACAGCAGCCTTTGAGTTTATATGATCCTCAAGTTGAACAGATAAATAATTACGAGAAGGAACTGCATCAAATATTAAACTCTGATGTTAACATTCATGAAAAAGAATCCTATATCAAAATGCTATACAAAAAATTAGTAGATCTAAAAGTTTTATTAAATTCACTAGGAAGATCCGCTGCTAGCAGCAGATACTAAGCTATGGAGAAAAGAGAAGATAAATTTTAACTGTACTCGAGGAAAGCTCACTATGACGGAAGTAGAAACGGGTATAGCTCTATTAATATTTTAAAGATCAGATTACATGGGAATGAACTCGGTCAAATCATTATTGACGGAAAGTCATAGTTGGATCGAATATTGTTGACTTGATATCCGTTCTCTCTATGATTGGAAGAGACTCTGTAGCAAGGATGGAACAGGAATCAAACAAGAAGCTTCAAGTATTAATTTTCCGCGGACTTAATTCTGAAATAAACAAGATTAGCGGATCTGGATATATCCAATATCTACGCTAGACTGATGCAAGCCCCTCTCTGGTATCTTCTTTTGCATCGGATAGATTAAAGCTGATAAGTAAAAGTACATTACGTTCAAGTGTAGGAAGAATAAGAAAAAAACCATACCTCGCTTCAAAATGGATTAGTTCCTAATTTTTTTTATATGATTGTTTTATTTGTATTTAAATTATGTATATAACCTATGTTATCTTTCTTTTTTTTTTTTATATATTTTTTTTTTTTTTAAGACTTGTAATTTAAAAAAGTTAAAATTTTTTTTTTTGTACTTAAAAAAAAAAAAAAAATATATTTTCATTATATATATCATCTGGTTTTTTTTTTATCACCTTTGGTATAAATGATATAATTTTTATTGTTTAATGTCAAATTGTGAATCATGGAGGCTAAGGAACGTTCGAATAAATATTACTTGATTGAAACAGCCATACAGTTTCGGAGGGTTTTTCAAGGGTTTCCCCCAAAAGGTTTCCACAAATTTAATAAAAAATAATTGAAAAAATATTTAGAAGGCGAGGATGCGTTTACCCTTCATAAACCTATACGAAAAAAATTTCCGACACGGAAAACCATAGCGACACATTTAGATAACGTATGGCAACTAGACTTAACCGATATGATAAAATATAAATCTTACAATGAAGGTTATCAATATATTCTTTTTGTGATAGATGTATATTCCAGATACTTATGGTTAAGGGTTTTAAAAGATAAAAAAATCAAAGACTGTTGCTACAGCAGTCAAAGAAATTATAAATGAAGATGGCAGATATCCTCAAATGATATGGACAGATAAAGGTTCAGAATTTTTAGGTAAAGAGTTTCAAGAAATAGTTACCGAGTATGACATAGGGTATTACAACACATTTTCGGTTAATAAAGCAGCAATAGTTGAAAGAGTACAGAGGACTATAAAAGAAAGAATGCATAGGTATTTTACGAAGATGAATACATTTAAATATTTCGATATACTACAAGACCTGACTTAACTACAAGACCTGGCTTACTCCTATAATCGGTCTTATCACAGAACACTTAAGAATACCCCTATAGAGATGGTGAAGACGAAACCTGCTGTGCCTATCACCACAAAGGGAAAAATAAAGGTAACGAATGTTAAAGCTGGAGATTATGTGAGAGTATCCAGGACTGACGAAAATTTCAGAAAAGGGTATGAAGCGTGGATGGTCGACTGAGAGAAGTTTTTAAAGTAGAGACCATCAGAGAATTCCCTAGAGACAGGTTAAAATTATACTATCTTGAGGATTTAGATGGTGAAAAAATAAAAGGTGGATTCTATAAACAAGAAATACAGAAAATACAGTTTGATCCTAAGAGTCACGAGTATAATAGAAAAAATATTAGGTTCTAAAGGGAAAGGTAAAAATAAACAGTATCTTGTCAAATGGGTAGGTTATCCAATGAAGTTTAATAGTTATATAAATGCTAGTGAAATTAAGAAACATTGATCAGTTTACTTTGTGAACATGGAGAGTGAAGATCATTTCTATTTAACGCTGCCATCATCGGCTTCTATGGATCTATATCCTGAAAATAAAATATCAGACTTTACTACAGAGTTATTGAGTCCTTTAAAACTCGAACGAGAAATGTATGAAGTAGGGTTATGTGAAATGATATTAGATGCACGTATCGAGAATATGCCGGATTCACAAATGGCATTTATGATATTTAGAAATGTTGAGCATGTTAAAGATGTATTAAAAATTAACACAGATATGGATGTTATCGTGATAACCGGTAAAGAATATTTCTTTGAAAGATATGTAATAAACCGAGGTCTCTATAAATCTCTTACCGATGTGTTCATAGACTTAAACAAACAATTTGGATCAAGTCGTATATGTAAAGATTTAGTGTTTCTAGTTAATAAAACATTCAACGATGACAATGTGTTAATCACTTTAAAATCTCAAGCTCAAGTAAACTTGAAAGATAGAAGTTTATTTATTTTCCGCACTTCCGACTGGTTTCGTAAATGTAATTACCTACGTGATGACACAATATTGAGCATTAACGATATCAAAACACCTCTGAATGAATTAATACGTTATATCCCCTCTATGGAAGAGTATATAGATAAGCTTGTTGCAAAAAGCAACAACGATGATTCATTACATTTTGTGTGCGAGCCTTCAAAGATGTTACAAGACCCCGGTGTAGCATATGTTTACAGCGATATTGTGGAACCCCAGTACATCTAGGAAACACTAAGGCTGCAGCTATCTTAGAGTGTACATTTTGCTAAAGATGAAAGACGTTATACAGTTTCCCTAGTGTACATCATATACCATCCTGAATATGTCCTGCATTTTTAAGACGCGTATAAGGGGTGTATATAAGAGTAGAAAGGTATAACCATATCCATTTACGTTGGGGAGGCAGCTGTGTGTAAAGTACATGATAACGAAAAGAAAGCTCCGTTAAATATAAATAATAATAATAACAAGAGAAAGAGTCTTCAGGGGTTCAAGAATGCAGCGAGG